>WYDI02029647.1:0-128458 GCA_009867235.2 Psittacus erithacus | reverse complement strand
GGGGGGGGTGGTGGTGCGGGAGTGGGGCTGCCGTGCCCCTCCGCTTGAAGCCAGCGCCTCTGATCTTCGCCTCTCCTGCGTGTGCTAATGCTGCTGGTGCTCCTCAAGCGTTTATTCTTAAGTTTCTTAAGCCCTTGGCGGAATGTTTCCTTGAATACGTGGATAATCAAAAGGGTGGTGCAGTAGGTAGATAATGAGGAAAATTTAAAGCCTTGAGAATCTGAAAGCACGTGGAATCCTAGTTGTAAAGTGTAACGCGTTTTCTGGCTCATTTTGGGTAGAAAAATGGTGATAAATTCAGTGTAGAAAACATAAAGGCCTTTGGAATACTTCACTAAGTTAACGGTCCTGTGTTTTGCTTACTCAAAGCAGTGATTTTTGTCATTGAATATTATTTAAATGGTCTCCCACTATAAGAAGAGAACTTTGGGACAGTTTAAAGTTCTTGGAAGGCCTAGCTTTTCAGGTAGGAACAGGAAAGATAAATCAGGGCAGCAGGGAATCGATGCAGAGGTTTTCAGATCTAGGATGGGAGTGGATAGTTGCTAATCCATTAGGAGTTAATTTTAACTGGGGAAATGTATGGTTATGTTAAAGTAAAAATAGTTTGTCAAATGGAGTCTGGAAAAAATAAGCTCAGCAAAGGTATCAGACTCTTTGGGGGGGAGGGAAGGGGAAGCTTGAACTCTATTTCCTCTCAATTCAAGTGAAATACAATTTTATCACAGTTGGGGGAATAAAAAAGTCACCAATTGCTCAGATGAGTGGTAGCCCGTAGACCAGCAGCACCCTTTCTGAAAGCGCATCAAACCCCAGACAAGCCTTAGTTCACTCCTCTTGTACTGGTTCCCTTTAAATTAGAAAAAAATAATTTGAGCTGTGTGGATTTTATCAGCCTGCCTTGTCGATTGCCGCCTTGTCCTACACAATAGTGGATTTTTTCCATCCATTTGCCAGTGATTCAATCTAACCCCCCTGCTGGGTTTACTGCATTCTTCTAACTTATTGGATAACTAGATGCTGAGAGATAACATTCCTGAAATTCGGGGGTGGGAAGATAAAAAAACCCAGTAGAAGTCCTATCCCTGGGAAGCCTTTGGAGAGGGTTAAGTGAAGTGCACAAGCAATTGTTGCGGCAAGGCTCTCTGTAAATCCTTGTGTACTGTATGTGGACAAGGAGGTTTCTTTGCAGAGAAAACCCAGGATTTCAGACCGTTAAGTTCATGTTGGTGCTGAGTGCTGGGGGGAGGGCAGGTTTGGGTAAATGAGGTGCTCCGATTGCAGACAGTGTGTGCTCCCTCCAGGCTGGGGGGAGAGGCTGTAGGAATCAAGATGAAGAGCTTCAGAGAAGCTGTTGGGGTTTTTTTTGTGAAGAAACGGTAAATTGCTCCTTTGTTGTATCAGCTACTGCACAGTAACCAAGAGTCCTGCATCTCAAGCCCCTTTTTGAGACAGGGGAAGCTATTGCACTCAGTTTTTTCTAAGGTTGAAGGGAAAATGGGGTATAACTCTTCCCTACTTGTCATGCAAGTTGGTACAAGCTGGGAATTGAATTTATTTGGCGTCCTGAGCCTTTACTGTCAGGCAGGGCAGCTGGAAATTAAAATGTGTGGCAGTGGCAGCAAGAGCAGGCAGGGGCAGGGCTGATAATCTGCCTGCTGCTGCGGGACACAGGTACCTTCAGTTTACTTGAGTTTCTCTCTCTTGAGGTGGCAACTACTGCTTAGGACCAGAAAAGTTACCCTGGAAACTCCTCAGAAGTGTAACAATTGGGAGCAGGGGCTGCGCTGGAGAGCGGAAAAGGGGGCTGTAAATTTCCTATGGTCTTATTGGTGGAAAAGAAGAAAAATAAAGTACTATCAAGGGAAGGGAGATAAATGATCAGATGCTTTGAAGCAGTTAAAGTTGAGGACTTGTCTAGACGTAGTTATCCTGGAATATCTCCTTAGGGGTGGGCAACAGTCTTTCATGCAGACATTCGTACTCCACTTGAAACATTTTACATGGCTACTGCAGAGCTGGAAGCTGCAGAGTGAAATGCATGTGCTCACAGAGGAGAGGCTGTGCAAGGAAGAGCTTTGTGCTTTCTAAAGTAAAACCTACCCTTATTTTGCAACACGGGGAAGCTGTGTAGTTGGGCCTGTGAGATTGACTGTTTAAGCCCCAAATACTAAAGGATTTGGAAAAGAGGGTTTGATTCTCTGAAGTAGCTATCAGATAGATGGGAATGGTTAGGAAATTAGTAAAGACCTCTCAAGTCAGCGTACAAACTAGTTATGGAAGCTTCTTGTATCGTTTTCAGCAGCAGTGCTTGCTTTCCCATTATATCTGCTCACACTCTTGCAAAGATAAGTTTAAAACCATCCATTTTTTTACCTCGATTTACCCTATTTTTACTGATCAAGTTCTGAATCATGTATTATTTGTACTTGTCTGCAGACTAGATTTCTCTGCATATTTTTCCAGAGTTAAATCAACTGTAGAGGCATCAATTTAATGATATTTGGGGTGGGAAACGTGTGCTAACACTGCTTTTACTTGTTTCCTTCACTTGTGGAAGTTGTTTGGGCTGAAAGAGAGGAGGTAAATAGAAGTATTTAATTCACTCTCTTTGAATTTGAGGGATCCAGTTTTCATTATAGCTGTGCTGAGAACACATTTCCTCCCTGCTGAAAGACTTGTAACCCTGAAGTCTATGTGATTAACAGAATTGCATGCATATAGATTTAGATCTGTTGCTCTGTAGACTATTGCATAACGGGCCTCTGATATTTGCAGTTGATCAAGTTGTTTGGGTTTTATTAATAAATTTTCATGTGCACTTTCACTCAGTATTAAACAGTTGAGATTGATTTGTCATCAAATCATATAATACATATAATATATATACACACGTATAATACTGTTGTTAACCTAACAATTGTCAAGGTTTGCAATATCCTGCTTTGCAGAGCTTTTACATTACCCCAGAGCAGTAAGTCAACATGGGTTGTTGCTTGGACATGCTTCCCCTCCACCCTGCCATGCACAGGATATACACATGTATCAGATGTGTGGTTCAGTTACACCTTTAAAATGAAAGCCGCAATTAGCTTCTGTGCTTGCAGAGTTGCCTGTTCCCCTTGTAAAATGGTGTGGGCTAGTAATGTGGAACCAGAGCTGAGCCCCGAGGTGAATTATTGGGGATGCAAGACCTGAACAGAAGAGATCTTGTAGTACAAATTCTCAGTAGTGGTTGATATCTACAGTGTGCCCTGCTGGGTGCATGGGAGGTGAAATACTTGGTTACCGCACCCTTGGCGCCCATCAAAATGGGACCAGTTGATGCGAGTTACAGGACATTTCACCTGATAGAGGCTGTAGCATATCTGGAGCCCTTCCTGCTTCTCCCTCAGCTGTATGAGCCCAAAGCTTTCCCTCCTAAACTCTCCGGCCTGCCGTGCCCCGAATGGTGGCACACCTCGAGCTGGGTGCGAGTTTGTTGTTCGGAGGATGGCTAGGCTGAGCAAAAACATCCTGTTTTGGCTTAGAATTGCTCTTCACCTCTCTTCCAGTTATGAGAGTTCCCTGAACGCTAGTTTTTTTGTGTCCACGTGCAAGTTCTGCTCAGTGTGATGTGTGTGGTGCTGGTGGAGGAAGGCAGGAGTGGACTTGCCCACGAGCTCTGCTTTCCCTGCTCCTCCCTGAAGTGGGTGAGTTGTGGATGCAGCTAAACAAAGTGCCCTGAGTGGGTCTGAAACAGCTTTGTGTGTTTTGCAAGCAGGACTTGGTGCTCCTCTGTCTAATAGTCCTCAATATCAATATGGGGTTAAGTGTGTAAGTTAATCATCTTTCCTTTACTGCTGTGGCTTTTGCATGTCGTTGTTTTGTGAGTGTGCTTTTGAAGTGGTTAGAAGCTGATACTGGACTTACTTTTGCTTCCGTCAGACTTCTTCAGTAGTAATCACTTCCATAATGGTGGAGTAAAAGTTGCTTAATAGATCAGTGTACAATTAAGAACTGCTCTGATGTTCCTGTGTTAACAGTCTGACATGAATTTCTGAGAGATGGTTAACAAAGAATTATGAACTGAAATACAAACACCAAAGAAACTTATGTGATGTTTTGCTCAGTATTATGATGCTTTCTCTGCCTTCCTTAAAGTTGTGTGCCTTTTAAGCTGTTTTGCAGGTGCTAGATGCCTTGCTGCACTGTTCCCTTCTTACCTGTATGAAGGGATTTATGATATACCTCTTCTCATTAAGTCTTGGGAGATTTCTTTCATATTATTTTTACTGAAAATGGAACTGAGATGCAGATTTGGGGCTGAGATTCTTTGGGGCTACAAAATGAAATTAGCAAAGCAAAGAGCAAAACTGATTCTGGTGTCTTGTATCTCTAACTTGCAATTAAGGTGAAGATGGCAATCTTAAGAGGAAATACTCAGTTTAAATCTAGCTATTAATAATGTGACTTTCTTTTATTTTAAGGGAGTCCACAAGACGTCCCAGGTGACAGAGATGGTGAAATGAGTTCCAAAAGGTGCCGCACGGAGGAAACTAAAATCTGTGAGAAATGCTGTGCAGAATTCTTTGATCTCTCTGAATTCCTTGAGCATAAGAAAAATTGCACTAAAAATCCACCTGTTCTAATCATGAATGACAGCGAGGGAACAGTACCTCCCGAAAGCTTCTCTGAAGGTTCTGTAGGGAGCTTTCCAAGTGATCGAATGGATAGCAGGGCACGCAAGGACGTTCAGGCAAAGGGTTGCACTGCTTCTGTGGAGAAGAGAGAAGGAAAAATGGATGCTGAATCGGTAGGAGGAATGTATCTTAAAATAGAACCTCCTGTCACGCCTGCGGCTCCTGGCCTAAGCTATCTACCAAAATCCAAAGTACCAAACACTAACGTGACTTTGCAGACAATTCGTGGCACTAAAGTGGCTGTGAACCAGCGGACCTCTGATGCCATCTCTTCTTCAGCAGCCAGTTTTAATGCTATCCCCATGATCCTGGAGCAGCTCGTGTGTTTGCAGCAGCAGCAACTCCAGCAAATTCAGTTGACGGAGCAAATTCGCATTCAGATTGCCATGATGGCTCCGCATGCCCTGCATCCTTCTATAGCAGCTGCTACTGACCCGCTAAAAGCTCTGGGCGCTCACATGTCTCAGCAGCTCTCGGCTGCTGTTGCTTTAATCGGACAGAAATCTGGAAGCCAGAGCCTATCACTGGAATCCTTGAAGCAAGGAAAACTACCTCATTCTAACACTGGTGTTGCAGCTGCCAGCTCGCTGGCTGCTGGGCTTTCCTCCTCCTTCCCCTTGAAGCCAGAGGCAAGCAGAAGCCTCCCCGGCTCCATCTCTCAGTTCCCAAATCCTTTGCTACCTCAGTCTTCCAACTCGGTCATCTTCCAAAATCCGCTGTCGGCTGTTTCTTCTGTTATAGATTCCTCAAAGAAAGGGAAGGGAAAACCTCCCAACATTAGCGTATCTGAAAGCAAACCGAATGCAGAAGAGCCGTTCTTCAAACACAAGTGTAAATTCTGCGGCAAGGTCTTTGGCAATGACAGTGCCCTGCAGATTCACCTCCGATCCCACACTGGAGAAAGGCCCTACAAGTGTAACATTTGTGGTAACCGCTTTACAACCAAAGGAAACCTTAAAGTGCATTTTCAGCGTCACAAAGACAAATACCCCCACATAAAGATGAATCCTTACCCGGTTCCTGAGCACCTGGACAATGTTCCCACCAGCACAGGAATCCCGTATGGGATGTCTGTGCCACTGGATGAGTCTAACCTAATAGTGGATAGCAAACCTCTCCTAACAACACTGCCTACCTCTGCAGCCACTGGTGCACCTCAGACCGTCTCCAACCTAGCAGGCATTAAGGAGTCTCTGCCCGGTACATTCTCAAGTGACCTGCAGTCAAGGCCTTCTCCAGAAAGTGAGGGTGGCTCTTCCTCGTCAGGGGTGGTTGGTCATGAATCAGGAACAGAGCAGAGCTTGAGTTCACCACAAGCTACCTGCAGTGTGAGCATCTTCCATGTAAGTGGGTCAAACGAGCAAGGCTCAGAAACATCAAAGCTTCAGCAGTTGGTTGAAAATATTGACAAATCCACTGCTGACCCCAACGAGTGCCTGATCTGTCACAGAGTGCTGAGCTGCCAGAGTTCACTCAAAATGCATTATCGTACTCACACGGGAGAGAGGCCGTTCAAGTGTAAAATCTGTGGCCGTGCCTTCTCCACTAAAGGGAACCTTAAAACTCATTATGGTGTCCACAGGGCCAATACTCCTTTGAAGATGCAACATTCATGTCCTATTTGCCAGAAGAAGTTTACAAATGCAGTTGTGTTGCAGCAGCATATCCGCATGCATATGGGGGGACAAATACCCAATACACCAATGCCAGAAAACACCTGTGACAATACTGATGTGGATGCTACTGTGGCTGAGAAGAACGGAGACATCAGTCGCCCAGATGAGACTGTGGAAAGCATAGAGATGGAAGAGGACCTGGACTCTCAGGATGGCCCAAGGAGTTCTTCAAAACCTTCTACTCCATACGATGCACAATCAGAATCACCAGCCACCACAGCCACCTTCTCTGGTATTGCAGCACTGGAGAACCAAATGAAGATCGTCAACTCTGCTTTGAACTTGCAGCGACAAAGCAGCTTGAAGTCTAGTGACAATGGCTCAGCAGAAAGTGATGGCATGACAAATGATTCTTCTTCTGTGGCAGGAGATCCAGATTACCAGAATGGCAGGAGTCCTGCTGCCTCTGAGTCTGCATCGCTCCAGGCTCTGTCCCCAGCCAACAGTCAAGCTGAGAGTGTAAGGTCGAAGTCACCTAGCTTCAGCAATCAAGAAGATACAGGCATGGGAAGTAAATCAGAGGGTCCTGAGAACACTTCAGCAGAAATGGAAGGGATTGTTGGTGCTTTGGATTTAACTTACGGCAATATTGGTCGAAAGGTCATTAAAGAAGAGCCTGGGTTACATTTTGCAAATGGAGAATATGGTGAGTAATACGACATGCTTGCAATAACTTGGGATGGGGTAGTAGGATTGGAGGAAATCCATCCGTAAAAGGACCAACAGGAGTCAAAATCTCCTGAGCTTTCCTCTCTTCCTTGCCTTGTATTTAAATAGGGGCATGTGCCCTGTAAAGTTTTCCTGACTCAGTCAGACTCAGAATTCATCAAAATTCAGATTTAAGTGCTGTCATCTCCTGCAAGGGGTACCATAGATAGAGGCCCTTAAAATAAATAGAAGCTGTGTACTTGCTGTCTTGCATGGGATCACCTATAGTGCTCTAAGGATATGTTTGTGTTTTCATGGAAAACTGCTTAACCTAAGATTGTGATATTAAAACTTTGGAATATTTCGTGGGATTGTCAAGCAATTTGGTATTGAGGCTAATGTTGATTAAATTTGAC
Organism: Psittacus erithacus; assembly: GCA_009867235.2. NCBI lineage: Eukaryota > Metazoa > Chordata > Aves > Psittaciformes > Psittacidae > Psittacus > Psittacus erithacus. Next base: position 121,036 of record WYDI02029647.1, on the reverse strand, counting down.
CTGAAAGTGAGCCTTTTGAATTCCTAAGGTCACCAAAAGGATAGGGTGAACTGATTTCTGTCAAAGCATCCTACCAAGTGTAACAGCAACCCTAACACATGACTTCAGAGGGCTTTGCAGGCGTGCTGTTTAGGCACGTGCAGCTCCAAAGTCAGGGCCTCTGATATCTAAGCCAGACTCAAGCTTGGAAGCAGGAGGAGGTTGGGATAAACATTATCTGTGCTCTCTTTCCAGGTCGAAGTAGTATTCCAGCTGCTTTTGTTAGAGCTCCCCCAGCCCTCATAAAAATGGAGATGCCCAGTGAGCGTCCCATTAGCACTAGCCATTTCATTGGCCCACCAGCTCTGTCCCCTGGTGTTGCTCCTCTTCTCGTGCCACGACCGAAATTCTGCCGTCCTGCCAAACAGCACATCTGCACTACATGTGGGAAGAACTTCTCCTCTGCCAGTGCCCTTCAGATTCATGAGCGAACCCATACTGGTGAAAAGCCATTTGCCTGCACCATCTGTGGGAGAGCCTTCACAACAAAAGGAAACCTGAAGGTAAATAATCTCTTATGATCCGGCAAAGTCATACCAGAGATGGGCAAAAACTGCTGCTAATATTTATCCTGCCTTTAGGGACAATGTTGGTTTTGATTTAGTTCCTCAAATGGTTATCTTTGACTTCTGTGTCTCCTTCCTGAGTTTCTTCACACAACTTGCTAAACAGTATATTGAGATCATCCACAGAAGTGTTTGCTACTGCCCTTGACTTTCTTTTGGGTGGTAGAGAAGGCTTAGCCCTTACTAAGCAGATTGCTTTATTTTCATTTGTATTTGGATGCATCAAGATGTAAATGTTTCATAAACTGAATGCTATAGAATGATGCCTACAGTATATGTACATTGCACCATACTGCTTGAAGCACCATGCAGGACAAGGAGGGATAAAATCAAGAGAATAATCCTTAGACGGCACAAAGTACTTGTGATTGTGTCTAAGCACTTGCTGAAGTGCAGCAGGTCTGTCCTTACTGTCAGATTGATCTATTTGCCTGTAAGAAACCCACAGGTCCCTCACTTGCATGGAGGCTTCTCACTTCCCATGGGAACCTCTTCATGCTTTTCAGTTCTCTTGCATAGATACTGATGGGGAGGGAAAAATACTGCAGTTTGTGAACAGTCACTTGCTGGAAGCACTAGCAGTATGTTTGTGGTGTGGAAGACATTAGCTTAGATGTAACCTCTCTTCCAAATTCCTTGGTGAGGTTTTTTGCATTAACTAGTGTTTTTTTCAGTATAGTCTGTTCACTGCAAATAATGTGGCTGTTATTTATCTGAGGGGAGAAGGGCATCTTTGCCAACGCCACTTAACACTAAGTGTAAAAATACTGTCCTACAAGCACTTCAGCAGTAAACTCTAGAGAACCATGGTGATGTTGGGCAGGATAATGACTGTATCTTACACATGCTAGGAAGAGAATAAAGACAAGAACTAGCCAGCTTTAATACTTACCTGAATGCAAATGGAGCATACATGACTTCCTTTGAGCAACTTGACTGTAAGCAAAGTAGAAGTAGAGTATACAATAAAAGAACTTCAGTATTAATTATTCTCTTCTTTTTTATCCCCTTCTGGAAGGTCCATGTAGGCACTCACATGTGGAATAACTCTGCCAGGCGGGGAAGAAGGCTCTCAATTGATAACCCCATGGCTCTGCTGGGGAATGATCCCAAGAAGGTGTCTGAAATGTTTCCAAAGGATATGATGCCTCCTTCAGTGAGCATTGACCCCACAGTATGGAATCAGTATGCAGCGGTACTCAGCAATGGCATAGCGGTGAAGACTAACGAGATCTCAGTGATCCAGAGCGGTGGCTTACCTACCCTTCCAGTCACCATTGGGGGTGGTTCAGCAATAAATACTGCTACAGTCTCCAAAATAGATGGGACCCAGTCTGGGACTGGTTCTGATACTGAAAAGGCCAGTGGTGCTGCTGCAGACAATGTGCCAAAACACCAATTCCCTCACTTCATGGAGGAGAACAAAATTGCTGTTAGTTAAAAACTCTAGTGAAGCTGACGTACAGAAAGAACAAATATATATACACAAACGTATATTTTTAAGAGATTCCACTTCAGCCTCCTATTTTCCTATTGACGTGCAAATGATTTTATGGTTGTCTTTGTAAGAGTTGCCCAGAGTACAATCATGATATTGCTTTGCAAATAGTAAATAATAAAGTATAGGATTTCCTTCTATTTGGAAAGATGCGGGTCTTGCAAAGTAGTTCTTACGTGTGAGTAATGTGTACAGCCTTACAGAAGTTTCTACAACTTGAAATTCCAAAGGTTAGAATATTTACCTCTTAGTTTAGAGTGAAATATGTGGGGGATTTGAATTGAGTGGAAACAACCTACTGTTGATGGAAAAGCTTCTATTTACTGATGAGAAGTGAAAACTATTAATGCGGGTAAATATCCTAGAATGTCTGGACCCTCTTAGGACTAGTTTTTCTGTTTGGATTTTTGGCTCTGTGTGGTTGCTGAATGTACTTTTTACTATAATGGCTATAAAAACTACTTTTTTTTTTTTAATTCCTTTTTTGCCTCAGAAGCTCTAAGAAGAGAAAGTTGCTGTTTTTCGTTAATCACTGCTCCTAAAGAATTAATTCTCTGTGTTGTTGACTGCTGCTTATTTAATACTACTACTAGGACAGTCCTTCAAATGTAGTGCCAAAACTCCTACTTCCAAAGATGTGCAGTTTTTCCTAGATGTTTTATTTCAATACCGAGAGCCCCAGACAAGCATGGGTGGGTATGTATATACTTTTTTTTTTCCTCTCTTGAAAGGGAAGGCTTGCCTTGGGAAGTCAGGTCTAAAAGCTCTGCAAGGAATCTCAGGTGACTGTTGCAATTGGGCATGGGAACTGGTTTCCTTAGCAAGAGACTTTTTGATTTTTGTTTTTATTTTCATTTGGGTAATTTAGAAGATCAGTCTGTGTAAACCTGTATTTAAATATGAAGTATTCACATTTAGGTTAAATGTTTTGTGGATTTTTGGATGGCATTCCTACTCTGGTCATTAAGTTTCTTGGTGGTCTGTGAATTTGCATTCTGCCAAAAATGGTAATTAATGGTCCACGTGTGTTGTATGAAGGTTGCTGGGATAGTCATCTGGATTCTAAGTTATCTACCTCATTTTTTCCTTATGTAGTTGTAGTGTCTATTTTTCTATTAATGACCACTGTAATGAACTGAGATTCAAGCAGATGCTTCCATGCACTATCTGAAACCAAAACCTGATGTATTAGTGGAAGCACCTGAAGACTTATTGGACTGACCTTTCACTATTCTTCTAATGTCTGCTGGAACTGTATGTGTAATGGGATCTAAACCAGACTGGAAAGTGAGTATTTGGTATGGAAGGACTGAACGATGAAAAGAAGTCTAGTTTGTTGACTGCAGGAAATCTTCAAGTCCAGTCTCCGTTGTGGAAGGCCCAAAAATGCAGATTACCAAAAGTTTGTGTAATGTTGTTGCACCTGATTCTTGCTTATGATCTCTGTATGCCGAGTTGTGCCTTTCCTGCTGGACTTGTAGGTAAGAACATACCAGTACTTGTTTACACTGTAAAATGGATGTTGTTACATAGGCCAATCGAAAGGCATCCCAATTGTCAAGTTTCTGCATTGTTGAATGTATGACTTTTAAGAACTCTGTAGTTTTGAGTATCTACTGATGCGTTTCTGTTGGACATTTTGAGAATAAATTTTGGGATGGCTTTTTCACACTTAGTGCTTAAATTTTTCTGGCAAAGCATTTGTCTCCTGAAGAGCAAGTTCAAGAGATGGCATGCTGTCTCACTCCAGTGACTCTTAAAATCCAGGAACTAGGGTTATGCTTTGTTACTTAAAACAATAGGAATTAGGTAGCAGTGGAAGGGTCTCCAGATGAGTTTCTTGGGAACAGTTAGGGATTGGTACTTGCCAGGGATGTTGATTCCCACACCAAAATAGAATGACAGTATAGGTGTAGTATTTCCTGTACTGTGATCACCCTAGACATTTGGAGGGTGAGGGGGAAGCAGAAAGTAAACACTTGCTCTCTAAGGCAATACCACCAAGCTCTTGAGGAATGAAGAAGGTGTGGGGAAGCTGTGAGGTGGTCCAGGAAGCTGGGCAAAATAAATACAGGAGCAGAAGAAAAGGTGGTGTGTGGGAAGGTAGAAAGCGTACAACACTTAGCTAGTCTGCACAGAACATGCAGTTGTTTAAGAGCAGCGCTGTAGTTTCAGGAGACAAAATAGTTGGTGCAAGAGAAGACATGACCCTGCTTTGTTAAGGGAAACCAAGGGCTTATAATCTGAACTGTGATAGGTGAGGAGTTTAGCATGAGCTCTCTGAGTGGTGATAAATAAATATACACTCATGCTAGTGTGAATGCTGTTCTCAACCACTGAGCTCATAACCTGCTTTGTTGCAGTGTTGCTCTGGGTGCCCAGATGTGCTCATGGCCAGAGCTGCTGCTCTGTCCCTTCAAAGTTTGGTCTGGATTTCTGGCATGTTCCTTGTGCTGGTGCTGCTGGGCACCATGTGCAGGATGTGCTGCCTGTGCAGGATTAACTAGAGCAGCACTGAGACCAGTGTGGTGTCAAAGGGGAGGTGTTGGGTTTACAGAAGAGCTGGATCATATCTAAAGACCTAGATGGGAAATCTCGAGTATGGGCCAGCTATGGACACTGTAAAGAAAGTGGCCTGGCATCAAAAGAACCTGTGATAACAAGACTGCTCTCTACTGATAGCTTGATACCAAGTGGTATCGCGATGTCATGAAAATATGCTAGCAACAGGAGGAAACGAACCGTTTTACTAGCAGGAAACCAACAAAACTTGCTGTCCTGGACCACTGCACCTTAGCAGTGTCTGTTGATGTCTCCTCAGCCAAACACTCCTGAGGTTTGGGATCCCTTCCTCTCTTAAACGTAGACTCTGAGCCTATCCCATGAGGGCTGAGTTCACATTACAGCTTGATCTCAAAAAATGCCTAACTGTTGGGCTGACTGCCTTTTTGTGACCATCAACAAGAATGTAACTGTATATTTAGACCTTTACCTTCTTTAACTATTGGTCAACAGATTAGAAATTAAGGGGAGATGTGGAGGGAGGAGGCATTTATTAAAACATGAGCTTTGGTCTGGAAATAGAAAGTCAGGAAACCACCAGGAAACCAGGACAAGAGGTTTTGTCAAATAGGTGTATGATGTCTGCAGCATAGAGTGGCACAGGGGAATCGGGTGGACTGAGCTAGGGCCTGCCTTGGCCAGGCAGACAGCCGTGAAAATGAAACAATGTGACTTGGCACTAAGTCTGTATAAGGCTTTGCTCTCCAGGACATTGTGTCAAGCTCTTGCTGTGCCTAAAGCTGTATCTCACAGCTCAGTGACAAGCCAGCTCCAGGCTGGAGCACAGCAGGATCCCTGGCTAAGGTGATGTGAGCAAGTCATGGATCTTATCACAAAACCTGAAGAGCAGGTAAGACCTATCTTACCAGTGTCCTCCCAGCAGAAAGTGGGCTATGTCATAGGACTATTTCTGCTGGAGGTAGCTGGCTGGAGCCTGCATGTTTCTGCAGCAAGCTGGACTGGGAATTGGCTGCTCTCCCATGTACAAGAGCTGAACTTACACCTTCTGAAACTCAGCGTGGTGAAAACTGCACTGGCAAGTGTGTACAGTTTACAGTAATATTGCATCGCAACCATTTAAGAAGATGGCTGATTTTCTCTATGCTGATGTAAATGAGGAACAAGTTTACCGAAGCTAATATAGCTACACTGGTGTGAGTGCAGAAGTTAGCATGGTATGTGAGCTGTCTCTGCTCGTTAGCCTCTCTTCTTGCCTAAAGGACTTTCCTGTTCTTATTTGTTACTGCTTACTTCTCATCACATAGAGGATTTGCCCAGGCTGTTGCTTTTGTGTAAGTAGCATACTTACTTGTGAGAGCCAAGGCAAAGGCTGGCTTACTTAAGATGTTTAAAAGTTTAAACTTTGAAGTTGCATTGTTTAAAAAAGAAAAATAAAGTGCATTAGCTTAATATGTTAGCTCTATTCCTCTAAAGAAACATTTCTATTGACCTACCCCATCTGCTCAAGACTTTCCAAAAAGTCAATGAGAACTCTGACAAACAAGTTTGTCTGAAAACCATGCAGGTAATCAGCTCTGGGCCTAGCTGCGTGAGGTTGATTGCCTTTCCCACAGCTGGCAGTGAGGAGGTGGGAGCCTTCCTTGGGCTGCTGATAAACACAACATGGAGCAAAGTGTAAATGACCACTGAGGGCATCTGCAAAGGGGAGAGGACCTAACTGAGGTGCTTGAGCCAACAGGATGGCAAAGAGAGGCTGAAACAAAGGAAAAGGTATGCGTATTGCATTAATTGTTCATTTTTCCAATTGCATTAATTGTTCATTTTCATGCAATGCATATTGCATTAATGGTTCAATTTTTCCAATGAAAAATCGTTCATTTTTCATTGTTGAAAGCCATTGTGCTTACTGCAGGGCTTGCAGTACATTTGGAATCAGGAAAGATGATGGCTTCTGTTTGCAAAAGAACAGCTTAGGCAGAAAGCCTTCTTAGCATCTATGTGATCCTATGAGGTTGCTGCTACTGTGCTGAGGCTTTGTCAGTCTCTTGTGTTGTGTGTTCAGATGAGAGGGCTCTTCTCTGCATGCATTTCCTATGGCCTCCCTGCTCATGCTCACTGGTGAGCGCTCTGCATTAGTGATGTGTGGGTGAGCCCTGGACTTGGGTGTGACCTCAGCTCACATTCATCGCTGACCTAGAAACGCGTCTGCCATTGCACAGCCACAGCAGGACAGGAAACATATCTCAGAAGCAGAGAAAAGAACCGGCTATTGCATACTCCTGCCTATTATGTTACCCATTTCATTATTGTATCTTCTATTTTCTGCACTTTGGGATAATTACTTTTAAGGAGCAGTGTATTTGGCAGCATTTTGATTGCTGTTAATACTGCTGATACTCGAAGTTCTGATTGACTTATTGGAAAGCATGCTTTTAATGCCTGTTATAACTGAATCCTGCGCTGGACACCTCAGCCAACCTAAAAGCAGCGTCCCTCTCCTTTCAAACTTTTTTTTAGCCTTTCTGGTTGTCATATCTCTCAGTCCAAAGAATAACTCTTTTGACTCAATTGCTTCATGCAATTGAAGTTGCAAGTTCAAGAAAATGTCTTGATTCAGAATGAGAACAGGTGGATCTCATCGTTTACCTTATTTTCCAATACTTGGCTATAGGCAAAATTCAGACATTACTGAAGATTTGTGTAAAAGTGTCACTAAAGAAAACTAAAAAAAACCCCAAATCAAGTGAAATTTACAATACCCAGTGCTATTTGATATATATTTTTTATATATGTATTTAGTCAAACCGACTTTATATATATGGTGGAAAAGTTTGTCCATAATGTCAACACAATAGCTAGAACTATAAGAGCAAAAGGGAACAACAGGGTGAAATATAAAGACCACAGTCTCAAGCAGCAATGGGAATTGGTGCAGGGACAGGAATACAGATCCACTCTTGCAGTGTTTGAATCTTTTTACACTGGAGTGTGGTCACAGCTCCTCTAGGCTTGGAAGCATGAAAAATCCCTGGTGAAATACACTGCCAAACTGATGGTCACTAAGAGAATGCTGGCGCAGTAGGGAAAAAGCTGAAGAAGCTGAAGTCTGTATGACTGAAGGGAGGTATTCCCTGGCTCCTCTCTGATGCCAAACTAGCTTTGGTGGGCAGATACCACACCTGAGCACTCACAGTCGGTCAGCATGCCTCTTGTGTTCATTCTCAGTCTGGTTAAACAGGACACATTGCACAAACAAAGCCTTTTTAGAAACAATTTGTTGTGCAGGGATGTTCCTATGCTTTTGCATACGTGTTTAGAAGCAAATATGATTAAAAGCATAAATAAGATACCATTTTATTAATAATGATCTTGTCTATATGTCAATCGGCTCATTTAAACATTCAAACAGAAAACTCCACAACAATGGAAACCCAGACAAAAACAACAAAAAAAGCCCCCAAAAGCATCACCTCAAACCCAACTGTGAGCTGACCAAAAGTCAGAGCACTCAGTCTATGAAACCATAGACTAGAATGTGAGGGCCAGGTGCTGTGTTGTGGACAGAAAGGGGATGCAGGAGGAATGTATGGAATAAATAACCACTTGACAAATAACCTGTATTCTTAGTGTAGTAATACAGAATTCTGCAAACTTTTATGCATATTATTTGCCTGGATACTCGATGGCATTGTAATCCCATCTATGTGATGACAGGATACTTTTAAATCAAGTTAACTGAATTGGTTTAACAGCCCTTTACAGTCCTATAGAAAAATTTGTCTCCATGCAGTCTAGATATTCAGAATTCCAAACATTTTTATTATATTTTTTATGCACTTTTTGTTGGTTTGTTTTTTAATACACTAGTTGTTCCCATGAAACCAGTCTGATTACTTAAGTCCTTGAAGTGCAGTACACATTCAAGGGGTTTACTGCTTTGTAGTACCTAAATCTCTGTATGTATTAAAAGGACTCCACCCCTCTCAACTCATGATGTCCAGGTATGGAAAAAATCAGATTTCATCATTACCTCTTCCTCTGTTCCCCTATAAATTCTTTCAGTCTGAACTGGCAAAACAACCACTTTATGTGTGCGGGGGGTGTTGATAAAATTTGCAAATATAAAATGTGTAACAAATACCGACTTATTTTATAGCTTTACATTTTTTTATCACACCTACAGGATGTAACACAAAAACTGCATAGTGCGAATTCACAAAACAGCTACAGCTAATAGCAGAATCACTTCAGAGCTAACAAAATAAAAATGTGAGTTTATTTGTCTTGAAAACAGGACCTTTTTCTTTCTGAATTTCTTGTATTTGACAGCTGTCCTAGATGAATGTTTGGCTATTATTGCTTGGAAAATTAGGTACCGAAGGGTTGTTTTCTTCTTGATCTGCAACACATAATTGTGCGAGGAAGAAAAAGATCCTGTACAAACACTGCACTTCCTCAGATCAGCGTGAGAAGTATCTGCTCTGAAACTTCATTATGAGAATGCCAAATGTTCTCTCAGTAACAAAGCCTATGGCAGTATGAGCTTTATTGTAGTTTCCCTTAGCAAGTGTTGATGGATTTATGGAGGGCTTCATTAAATATGGGCTTAAAGGATATCCGCTATCGCCCACTTGTCAAAAGAGAAAATAATATCAAAGCCATCCGTGCAGATCAGAGATGCAGGTGTTAACAGTGCAGTCTAATCTGGTAGTGTTTAACTTGCCAATTAATTGCAGTAGTCTTGTCTGAGTTCAGACATTTGAAGGATAAATTTAAAAGATGAATGCACATTGTGTAGGCTCAGGGCACATGCACAGTGATACCATATTGTTAATGATTCCTGCTTCAGCATCGCAGCTCATGTTTGTGCTTCTCTTACTAAAATGCAATGACCGTGTGTGTGCAACTGCTAAGCCCTGGGAATGGGCAGCTTTGGCACGTTCGCTCTTATTTTGAGGGACTGAATGTCACACAGTCTGAGCCTGTTTTCAGTACTGCCTTGAGAAAAGGCATAACACTGACGTTTCATCAGACCAAACTCGCCTCTTTCCTTGTCATTTGTGGGAATGAGTCAGTAGCATGGGGAAATAACACCACGTACAAGGCTGCCTGCTGCACAGCTACTGCAGGACTGCAAGTTTTCAAGCCCTTAGCAACCAAACCCCTACTCCTGCCTGCTGTCTTCCTTACGAATGGTGCAGCTGCACACGCAGCTCTGAAACTAAACACAAAACACCATGTGGGCTATGATTTCAGACAAGGAAGGTGCACCTTGGTATTTGTAAAACATGCACTTACGAAATCTGATAATGACAGGGGCAAAGAATAATGTCACAACTTCAATTGCCTGTGGACTCATAAACATTTTGTGCAACCAGTTATGCACCTATAGTCTGAGCCGTCTCCTTAGATGTCAGAATTATCCATAATTTCATACTTATATTTCCTTGTTTACAAAGTGAGCAAAATCAAATGTAGTTCCAAAGTGTAATTAAACTTCCAGCACATAAAAAGTCAAACAGGATGTTATTATTATGACCTTTACAGTGTTCATCAGGCAGAAACACTGGAGTCCTATGCTTAAACAAACATAATTTATTTAGTAGCACAACTAAAATGGAAGAAAATTTATAGCATATTGTGCTGAATAGGTAATAAGTGCAATTTGCAAGTGCGTTGTCGAAACCACCATCCATTGTTTCAGTGGGAAACTGGCACTAGCACTTGTGCCTTGGAGGAATATAGGCACACCCCCAAAATCCAGTTTATTTACATATTCTTTAATCAGTGGAGCTTAGAGACCTGGATGTCCTTGAGGATCAGTGAAACATATTGGAAGGCATTGCCTGTAGGTGAGAAGCTGGTGTCACAGGCAGAGAGGAGGATGTAAAGCCAAGGGGCCAAGGCAGTGGCAGGGCTGTGTAACACAGAGGTGAAATAAGAAGTGGGGGAGAAGGGCAAAAAAGGTAAGGCAGAAAAGCTCACTTCCAAAACACTGGGAACCACTATAGTACAGACTCTTGGGTATGGGAATGTCTGGTTTGATTAAGGCACACTCTGCCAGCCAGTTGTGTCTATAGGCTGTGCTTTGCCAGATTGAACTTTGACTTGTCTTTGCAAACTTGAATGGCAGACCATGAGAGACTCATGACTATTCAATAAATAAAACATAATCCTACTTGCAGAACAAGTGTGCTTGTGCTGCATGCTCTGGGAAAAGATATTAAATCATTCTAGTCAACAACATGGTAGCTTTGTACAATCCCTCACATCAAAAATGGGGGCTCAACCTTGGACTTGCCAATAAATGATTTCTGGGTTTGACATGAGATCTGTAATGTTCAGTGATGAAAAAACTGACAGCATTGATAAACCCTCCCTACAGGACAGCCTCAGAGGAGGCCAAGTGGTCCAGAATTGGTTCTATGACAAATCATTGGGGAAAGAGGAGGGGAGTGCAGGGAGGGGAATAAAACTCTGCTTGCTGTGGTGTTAATTTAATCCTCTGGGCAAAAGATGCCCTGGGAGAAAAAAAAGCAACATAGATAATGATTGAAAATTATGGAAAATAAATGAGCTTTTTTTAATTAGCAGTTGTGCAGTATAAATTCTGGAGCTTGCAGGGCTCCTTTGTGAGCCTGAAGTTCTGTTCTTGCAAAACTTGAGCATGAGAAAAACAAGCCAGTAGCATCAGAAAAAAACAAAATAGGTTTTATTTCACTTGGTTTAACAAATCTAACTTCTCAGACTGAGGCTGGAAGTTTTCCTTTGGGCATTCCTTCTCAACAGGCAAATGAAAATCAAAGGCTTGGAACTCAGGAGAGTGCATACCTACTGTGAATAGTGAGATCATGTGTAAAATGTTTATAGCAAAGCTAATGCTATGCAAGAAGTATGTCAAGGAGGGATTTATCTCATTGGGCTACAGCCCAGCCTCGATCTTTCACAATGATCTTCCAACTAAAAATCAAAAGCATTACAATACAAGGCAGAAAACCAGAGTTCTCCTAAGGGAGGCTTTGAAAGTTTGTTTGAATCCTCAGAAGCTGCAGGCTGCAGTATCACTGTTGCTTGATTTCTGTCACTGTTTGCCAAGTTCATTATCCCTGATTATGCAGATAAATGTAAACCTGGCTGTGCATCCCTTTGCTCTTCTTCTAGGATTACTGGAATTGAGAGTCACCATATGAGAGTCAGCTGCTTTTCCCCCCGTGTTCTTGGAAGGCAGAGTTGAGCAACGTGTAGAAATGATGTGAAGGAAGTTTAGCTGCTCCATATAAAGGAGGGATGTCATCTGTTTCTGTCTGAAACATAAAGATATCAAGGTCCAAAACATGGAGCTTTGAAGAATGTTGTTTGAAATCCAGAACCACTTCCGCCTCAAAGCAAGTAACAGTGACATTTGACAAGTTTTGTTGTAATTACAGACTGAGCCTTAAGGCTGGAGGTCTGAGTTTATCATTTCAGCCAGTTACAGCATTAGGCCAGTGGTTTTGTGGCAATGGTGTTACAGTTTTGGTCAAGTGCAACATCCTGTTTAGGATCTTCAGTTGCTCCTTTTATTAAATTATCATTTGCAGTAAATTCTGTCATGTTTTTTCTCTCATTAAAAGAATATACCTGCAGTTGAGTGTGAGAAGAAAATGGACGAAATATGTTTCATGAGCTGAAACGTTTGTGGAAGGAGAAGGGATTTTTGTTTCTACTTCAGTTGTCCCCATGAGTGGAAAAGAACAGTCAAGTGAGAAATAAGGTATTAAAACATCATATTACTAAACTGAAATAAAGCCTAAATGTCACCTCTACAAACAGTTTTTGTACTAAGACTGCCTTAGTCAGAATGGCATTGAAAATGCTGGCCTAAACATTGTCAGTGCTGGTGCCTGAAACCGGTGTAACTATTCATTACGTTGCTGAACTGTCCTCATTACAAAACGTCAGGATGACTCTGCTTCAACTGTGAAGAAAAAAAAGCAAATGACAACTGCAGGTTTGGTGCTGGTTGTAACCTATAGTGTAATCTGAGCTAGAGCACAGTGAGGGCAGGAAAGAAGAGAGCTACCCAGAAACTCTGCTGTGACTCACTCTGCTTTGCTTTCATGTTTTCATTTTTTAATAGCCTTCACTTTTCATGGGAAAAGTACTATTATTTAGGATTACCTTGAGCTCATTTTAAGATATACACAAACATCCCTTATCCTAAAAAACCCCGGAACAGCTGGACAGCAAAATGAACAACAAAGCCCCCTACCCAAACCAGTCAATTTGGTAAATGCTACTTTCTAGTATATTAAAACAAATGGTGATTTTGAACTTTCACTTGGGCTTACCCACTCATTTCCTGCTCTTGGTCATTGTGATTGTGGTATTTAGCTCTGAAGAACCATGAGTCATTTAGATTGACTGTGCAGGTGGACCATATCTGGCAGCCCAGGACTGCAGGCAGCATTAGGGAGTAACTATAACAACTAAGATGCTCGTTGTAGGTGGTCCAAATATGGCTGCATGTGCAAGTAGGCATGGTGAGTCTTTGCTTAGTGAACATTTCCAAACAAGTTATTTGTTAAATGAAGGATTTTGCAGACTGTCTGCAGGCGGATGAGAGATAAACTGGCTGCACACAAGACGTGTTCTGGCTTTGTGGCAACCAGGACTGCAGTGTAAGATGCTGAAAGGGATGTGTAGATTTGACTATTTCATACGATCTCTATCTGCACCGGGCATTTCCTCCATCTGTATAGGTGCACCAGTGTAAATTTTGGTGGCTTCAAACAGGAAGAAGCTATGCTGGCACAAATGACAGCCTACAACAGGTCTGCCCTCAGTGGTGTGGCTACACAGGTAGTGGGAGCAAACTGAGATGGGCAATGCCAATGGCTAAGGTTCTAGAGGGGCAGGTAGAGGCACTTTTAGTAAAACAGTAGCTTTGTCAGCACCCAAAGGCACCTGCTCACAACAGCCCAGGGCAGAGTGCGGGCACTGGATTTGTTTACAAAAATGTCCAACATAATGTTATGATTCTCCTTGAGGCAAATCCAGCTGAAGAAGCCCCTCGTCCAAGCCCATGTCCTTCTGAAGCTGCATGTCCTGCTGTTCGCAGGCTGCGCTCAGCATCCAGCACCGAATGGGGTTTGACTGAAATAAACAAATAAAGGACCCCTCCCAGCCAGATGGTTTTTGTAAAAGCAGTCCTTCTGCAGGGCTGATTTAGAGCACAGCCACGCAGAGCTGGAAGCGTTAGAGAGGAGTGGTGAATGGGAGGAAGTGATTTGGAAGGGGTTGGGGCTGGATCCCCATCAGCCAGCTGTGACTCTGACACAGGGCCATTGCCTCACTTACAAAATCTGAAGCATTTTTTTCCTTGTTACTGACATTTTTTCTATCACTTGGTGGTTTTCTCCATTGGCTTTAACCATGCTATCAGTGCAGTTTCTGGTGGCTGACTAGATACCATTAATCCTGTTAGACTTTCCTACTTGCAGTTTTCTAGATGCAGTTTAACATTCCACATTTTAAGAAGGCTGTGTTATATCAGTATTTGTCTTTACCAATTCTTTTCATTATAGCATCACTAGGAAAGCGTAATTCATTTGAATACGATGATTGCAGTACCTGGTTTTATTTCTCCCTATGAAATACATCTTTACTGCTGGGAATTTTATTTTTCCTGTTTGAATGAAGAATAAAGTCAACAGCACAAAGGGTGCATAGGCTGGAGGTGGGCTGGGTTCCTTTTCTTAAAAGATTCCTTTGCTTTTTCATTTATGGCAAAGAAGAACATGAAGATATGGAGATGACAGGAGGAAAATGGAGCTGAAGTAGAGGAGCTGGAGTGCAGCAAGGTGAATGAATGAAGGAGACAGAACAGGCGTCAAAACCACATTGAGCAGAGTTTAGCTGGGACAGAAATACAGAGCAACTGGTGGGACAGACTGTGGTAGCTTCCAGGAACCCTGTCTGATAAAATACAAAGATCATCAGCCAAGTGTGTATTTCAGCTTCTGTAGCCCAGTACCTTTTTGAATCTGATCTGCATACTTAGTTTTAATGAAGACTTAGTTACTGCGATTGTTGCATGTAAATTTGCAGAGGAAATCTGAATTAGGATCCAGAAACAAACGTTCAGGAGCAGATGAAGGTCACCATGCAAGAAGGGGGCAGGCAGCAGCACCATAAAGCACAGCCCTATAACGTAGGTGGAAGAATGCTGCAAAGAAGAGGGATGGACTTGAACCTCTGTGCTGGCTGCAAAAGGCTGAGGACACGCGGGATGTGGCGTGGACGTCCGCCTGAGGTGAAACCCAGGCGCGACCCGGGTGGGAAATTGAGACGGGGCACCGAGGGGAAGGGGCAGGATGGAGCCAGGGACGGGCGGCGAGTGCGAGCTTAAACGCCGAGCAGGTGCCGGACCCTGCAGGGCTGTATCGGGTGCTCTGGGTCAGGCAGGCGGAGCCGGGGGATGAGAACTGGCGCCGCGGACCAGAAGCGAACCGGACCGGGGGCGGAGCGCCGTGCGGCGGCACCTGCGTGCTGGGACCCGGCGGCGCCGAGCCCGGCCCCCTCGGCGGAGCCGCCAGACGGCGGCGGGCCGGGCCGAGGCGCTGTTGGAGGGCGCATCCCTTCCCGCTCCGTCCCGGCAGCCGCGGCCATGACCGACAACATCCCGCTGCAGCCGGTCCGGCAGAAGAAGCGGATGGACAGCAAGCACCGGAGCGGGTGAGCGGCTCCGCGGGGCGCTGACCGCGGGCCTGTGGCCTCTCTCCTCTTATGGCCGCCGCCTGTGTTGCGGGGGACGGGCGGTGCGACCCTCACTCCCTCCTGCCTCGGGGCGGCGGCGGGGCCCGCGCTCTCGGGGGTCTTTGCGGGATGCGCCGGGGCTCAGCGGAGAGTGGGCGGGAGTCGCGTCTCCCTGCGCTGCGCGGCCGCGGTCCGAGGCTGGGGAGAGGAGGAGGAGGAGTGCGGGGAGACAGGCAGGCGCTGACAGGTTGTTCCTGACGCCATTGCCGTGGCACGCCCGGGCGGAGGGCAGGATCCTGCCGGGTGTTGCTGCCGTCGGGGCTGGGCAGAGCGAGGCCGGCCATCGAGGCCGGTTGGCAGCCCCTTGCGTGGGGAAGAATCGGCCGCTGTGCTCTTCGCCTGCTCCATCTGAGCCCTCCAGACAAAGCGGTGCCTGGGCAGCAGCCAGCGCGGCCGGGCCGGCGGGGCCGGGCAGTAAGCGCCGGGCAGGGAGTCGCCCCTGCTCGCAGTCCGGTCCTGCATCCCCGCTGGTGCTGGAGCGAGCGCTCGGCCTTCTCTGCGTTGGACCAGAAATGGTAGATCTGTAACAAAGGTCTCTGTCTAACTGTAGCAGTTACAGCAATACAGTATCCTTGGTGTGTGGTGTTGCTATATCCCGAGTGTGGGATGTGGTCCTGAAGGAGATGGTTATGTGTATTTATGCTGGTATTCTCGTGCAGGGGGTTAAATAAGAAAAATCAAATTATTTCTTACTGTTTTGTAGGAAATTGCACCTCTATCCAGACAAGTTGGTTTGTACACAGGGGGCTATACAGGGTTACCTGGCTGTCATTTATTGCAGTGCTTCATTTGTCCCTGAGTAATTTGGTTTTTAAAATGTGGTGAGTGATATTAGTAAAATAAATCAAAATACCAAAGGGAAGCCTGACTGTTAAAGAGGGATGAAATTGATACTTGTTTATTATGTGTCTGGTTGATAGTTTCTGATTCTTTTAACTGAAATTGTTCTATGTAGTTTATTCATTATTAGAAATATTTCTTATTTACAGCATTGTTTCTTATAATAGATATAGCAATATCCATGCCAGCTGGTTCAGTGTTGGGAGGTATGTGTGGTACAGCAAGTAATTCCCCAGTGTCTTTGTCACATGCATCATTGGGCAAGTTCCACAAGGTGCAGCCACCATGGCATTAAATTTAGTGATGTGATTGAAAGGGATCGGGGAGAGGTGGAGGCCTGAGAAATTTCTCAAAGCTTCTTGAATGATTGCTTTTCCTAAAGTTCTCTAATCTCCACCAAGCACTTGGGTACTACAAGTGGTTAGTAATGTCTAACAGAAATTGCCTTCTTCTAACCTCAGCTGTGCTTCATTGGTTGGGGACTCTAGCTGATTAGCAGTCACAGAGATGATGTTTCCAGTGTTAGCAAGAAATTCTGACAGCATGAAGTTGTGAAGGAGGATTGCTTAGGATTTTTCTCAATGGCAGTCTGATTAATGTGGATTTGAGGTTTGGGTCTGGTGCAGTAACTCTGGGGATCAGACTTATCATATATTTGGAACTTCTGTTTTACTGATAAGTAGCCAGCCTGTGGTATGTTAGTAGTTTGATTGAAGCATAGTGTGGATAGTAAAGCATTGAAGTCAAGTGAACCCAAACCAGTATGATAAACCAAAGAAGAAATTGACCAGCAAGTCAGGCAGGGTCCCTGGTGTCCTATCCAGGATGGACTGCTGGGAATCCTAAGCCATAATCAAGACCTTATTTCTTCTGTTTATGCTGAGAAAAACCCAAACAGAAGCCAAGTTATGTTCCTTGATGCACATGAAAACCCAGGGATAAGCAAGCCTTGAAGGGCTTCACCTTAGCATAGCCCTGACTGCAATTTCTGCAGTGGGGGCAAGTTCTCAGGCAGACATTTTTGTCAGTGTTGTCTTCTGAGTGGCAAACAGATTTCTGTTCATGTACAGAATGACTTCATAGAAATCTTCTTGTATGTTAACAAAAAAGTAAGAAGTACCTGATTCTCACATAGGGCAGGTGTCACCCAAGCAAGGCTTTCATTGCAGCCTCAGCCTGTACTGTGTTTTGAAGAGAAGCCAGAGAGGAACTCACACAGTATCCTTACAGAGATGAATGATGGTACAGATAGCTGCGATCTGTGTTGAAGAGAAACCATGTGCTTAATAAACCAGTGGGAGACATGGTTATCTGTTCCTGAGCATAACTTTAATGTCGATCTTCCTTGTTGCAATCAAAGGCTAAGCTCAGAATTCTGCAGCTGGATGCCTTGAATTTAGCCATATCCTTCCAAATACTTTGCAGCGCTCTGAAAACCACTATGAGGTATGTGCCAGTGAGAAGGGAAGAATAGCATTAACTGCAACAGGACTGCTTGTGGGATGGCATGTGAGTCTGAGCTTCCAGGGGCTGAGCTCTGCCAGGGAGGGAGCTGCAAGTTCCTGAAGCACCCCAAGTGCTCTGTTTAGTGCATGACACAAGTTTTTCCCTAAATAGCTTATGTCTCAGTCCACAATCCTGCAAGGCATTCTTTGTGAAACCGGCAAACTGCTGTGCTTATGCTGCCTCTGCAATGGAAAAAGGCCTTTATCCAGAAATGTGTGGGAAAGAATAGGGAATGAGACAGAGAAGAAGGAGCTTTACAGTAACGCTTAGTGCGGCCGGCCCCTTGTATGTGTGAGTGTGTTCTGGGTCTATTTAAATGGCAAATGCCATTTCAAAGTCAACAGAGAGAAATGGTTGCTCCTGCATGTGGGTGTGCCTTGGCACGTGGGGAGGTGGGCTGGTTTCCCACAGACAAGCTGGTTTGTACTATGGTTCTTGGTGGATGGGCAGGGGTGGGCTGCTGGAATAGCAGTGCCTCACCCTCAGGTCTGAAATGGGGATGTTGGGATCAAGTGAAGGTGCAGAATAAGGCTATGTGGTTGTGTGTGGCTCTGGTTTTTAATCGCTGGAAAATTCTTTATACGCTTTTAAAATAATGAAATGTGGAAGGTTGGTTTGTGTATTAAAGGTGCCAAGAACTTAACAGCACAGCCTTTGAGAAACGTGGAAACATCACTGGAGAAGGGTGTTTGTTGTAGGAGTGATAGAATCATAGAATGTTTAGTGTTGGAAAGGACCTTAAGATCATCTAGTTCTGACCCCCCTGAAATATGTAGATGAACTTCAGCACTAATTTGACAAATACTACTCCCCATTAGACAAATATGACACTTTTTTTTCCATTAATTTTGCTTATGAAGGCATTTTTAATTTGCTCTCTCAAATACTTCTCCATCAAACGTGCTGCATTTATAAATAAAACCTGCTTCTTTGCAGTTCCTGTTAATCTAGCATCTGACAGTCAATCTGTCCTATTACTTTTCTTACATCATCACCAAGAATGTGTTTTTTGTAAACAAATACAATCCCAAGTGAAATGCACAGTAGATCTGTTCTTCAGCAGCTCCTGTTCGTTTAGATCCCTGTGCAGGTTTAAGGGCCATGTCACTTAAAGGACTCAAAGCTTTGGATACATTTCACATTGAAAGAGATGCTTTTGAGGGGTTGTGACTTTATTTTGGGATTTGCGAATGCATGTCTTTATTATTTTTGCCATGTTAAAATGTGAATAACTGTTGTTAAAGCTTCCTCATATAAGCTGCTTTCATATAGTTTTCATGTTCTTTCTGCAAGACAGTAATTTTAAGAAGTTCATGGTATACAGTGACTTGCTAGTTTATTTGAGGGGCTGTTGCAATACTGTTCTTCAGCGCATCAGTTGCAAAACAGAGGAGAAATGTTTAGGAATGTGTATTCCTCCTAAACTTTTACGGAAAACTGCTCATATTTCTGTAACTTTGTGATTCCCATTCCTGAAAAGTGCATGCTAATTTTGTCAGCATCTCTAAGCAGCAATGTAAACTTTCAGCTGGTTTTTCTAGATGAGTTTTCTTTCCCTGTCAAGGATGTGGTCTTCTGATTCCTGATAGAAAGTATTTTATTATTCCTAATAACAACAATAGTTCTCTTCTGCCAGAAACAGCCAACCTCCCCCAGTGACTCTGGCTTTGCCCTGAGCAGAAAACTTCAGAGTAACGTGATGGCATGAGCAGCCCCTTCCCTCCTCATCCAGGTTTTTAAGCCTGATACCCAAAGTAGGGATAATATCCAAAGAAACAGTAGAATCACAGAACTATGCGATGCCTGTAGAATTCTTCTGGGAAGGAACAAGTGAGTTAACTGGCAAAAGCTGATAGCCCCAGTGACAAAAGGACTTTTTATTTAATGAGCACCAGACTAATCTGAAAACACATTTGTGTACTTTCTGTATGTGCTCAGAGTTCTTTGTTTCTGGTACCCAACTGAATGGATTTGTCAGAATGGTGGTTTTTTGTTTTTCTGATTTTTTTCGAGGTTAGGATTCCAGAGGAGAAAGGGAAAAGAAGGCTGTCTGAAACCCTCCTTGTTAGGGTCACCACCCATCTTTCTGCCTCTTCTTTACATTTTGCTCTTGGTATAAGTTGTGTTTTGTCCTCCCAGCAGTGGGCACCCCAAGTCAGATGTTTAGTAGCACAGCCCAGGACTTCATACCCTAAGCATGGCTGACTCTCCCTGCAGTACAAGTCCTTGGAACCTTTGGGAGCTTTTCTTTGGCTCCTGCGGGCACGCAGCAGCCATGCAGTGCAAGTGAGCACTGGGCTTTCACTGTATCTTACCATGTGTTGTGCTAACACAACCTGATGCATAATAAAAGCGGCTGCAGAGACCAATGTTTACTCACGTTGCATCATCAGCACACATAAGGTAGAAAGCGTTCAGGTAGTGAAGTTGTGCTGTTTGAATATGCCCCGGGTAGATCAATGAAACCTGCCATTAGTCTGAAAACAGGATTTGCCATTGCAGCCACTCCTGTTTGTGTAAAGTGCTTTGTAAGGGTCACAGATGTCATAGATAGGATTTTAAAGCAGAACTAATGAACTTAGTAATGTGTTCTTCCTTAATGAAGTTTAAACCATCATTGAAAAGTTTGAAAAAAATAAAAATAATAGAAATTATGGCAGTTGAGTATCTTTGGGATTGCTGATGAACATATGAATGAGCACATGGTTCTGTGCTTGGGAAATGTCTGTGTTCTTGCCAAAACCTCATTTTCTAGCTTACTTCAATAAGCATGGGCTGGCACTTGAGCAATTAGTATGCAGAGATAACAATGTCACTAACCCAGGGTTTGGATTGTGGGCTTCTGTTCTTTGCCCACCCAGCAAAGCACAGGCAATGTGCTGTGTGTTTTGTGGGACAAGAGGGAAAAACCAGGTTACAGGATAGGTAAGAGTTAAATGCCAGCACTGGGGTTGACTAAGTGTCTTCATAAGATAAAACTCTTTGGGGACCTTTGAATGTATATAGGATAAACATCATCATTTGCTGAGCTCCAGCCACTGGCGCGCAAGTTCCTTGCTAAGTGCCACAGGCTCTGGAGAGGGCTCCAGCAGTGACGTAATGGGATTCCTGAGCGCTGATAAACCTCCCCAGTTAAAGTGTTGCAACTGCGACACTTTAACTGTGACTCTGTTATTGCTGGTTGTAGTATTGTGTTCACTGGTTGACTGGTATTTTTAATGGATTCCTTTATGTTGCATAGAAACCTCATGCTGTGTAGGAGAATTCTTAGTAAAAATGCTGCACATTCTTACTAGAGCGTTGATACTACAGATACTCACCTTCAAAAACTTGCTGGGCAGGAAGTTTTTCTTGTGTTTGCCTAATTTAAGTTTTCAGTTTGCTTTCCCTGTATTTCAGGAGGTTGTGAAAACTGACTCCAGCCAGGCAGGGATTTCACAGAGCTGTTATGTTCACACAGCAGATTCTCCCGTGTCCCTTCTTGCTTATAGTTGGATCTGCATTATTTTTAGATTGATTCTCAAACCTTATAGTAACACAGCATTTGTCAATTAAAATTCTCACAGCAACAAGTATCTTTGGGAGCACTACTGGAGGCCAGGGCTTGGAACATGTGCTAAATTTGGGGTAATTTTACTTCTGTGCAATTGCCTTCTACTTCCCTGCCTTTGTCGGTGCTGTCAGTGTTGGGATCTGCCCTCTCATTTAGAGCCACACAAGTGTAAGCAATTTTGCAGAGCTAGGCATTAGCATTCTCTGACTAGTGAATTCATAGTAATTAGGAAAAGAAAATACTAAAAGCAGTATAATTGTATATAAACAGATGGGCAGAGCACATTCTTCTTAAGGTAAAACATTCTGATTTTGTGGGGGTTATTTGCCATTTTCTTACACATTCATGAAGAAAAAACACTGATAAGTCATTGAACTTATTAAAATGTCTAGAAATCTGCTTTAGGGATTTAGGCAGTGGTTTGAAGATCTGCCCAGATTTTTGGAAAGTTCTGTGGAGTGTGATAGTGCATTTTACTTTGTATAAAAAAATACCTCCCGGCACAAGTGAAAATATATTAGATTGTAGTAGTGCCCTCTTCGAGCTTTATCCTATTGTAAATATTATGATATAGGTGGGTTGGTGTTTCTGCTGTTGAGTACAATCCCTAGAAGAGGCCCAACCTAAAAAATAAACAAAGGTAACTGGTTTCAGATGTCTCATTACAAGGACTGCCTGACTCTTTCTGTAACTGGGAAGCATGTTGTGATGATGAAATGGGGTGTGTGGACAGGAGGTTTGCTCCCTTGGGCGAAGCCTCTTGTTTACAGCTTTATCAGAGAGGTCATTCTGAATTCGCAGTCATTCAAACATGGACTCAAGGCTAATCTTGTGTGGTTTTCTCTATGATGAAAAAAAAGGAAAAAAACCCCAAAACTTATAGAGCATATCTAATTGGTGTTGTCTTCCAAATACCACTATTTTCACTATTTTCCATTAAAAATATTTGGGATGAAAGTGACTGTCTTAGGTCTTCATCTGCAAGCACAAAAGAAAACTGGATTAAAATGTATCAAGCTACTAAAATGTGCTTCTGTAGCAGAGTTTATAAATATGAGTGTTTTACACTAACTTTACTGTTTGTCTCATGTTGGTAACTGCCTTTCAGATCTGGGTATTACACACGGCTGTGTGGAGAAGAAAGATCCATGAGTTAAGTTTTCTTAACAAAAAAAAAAAGGTTTTATTTTTGACAGAAATCAATGGTTTCAGGGGTAAGTGTAAGTTTTTGGAGTGGGTTACATTTAGGGTACTTATGCTAATTATGGGAATAGTCAAAGATGGGAATCCCTTGCCTTAGAAATGTTACAAATGCAAAATAACAGGCAATGTCTGTATAGAGGTAAGCAGAGATGGCAGTAGTGTTGCTGCAAGTCTGTAGGATGTCAGATGCCTTTTGTATATACTTGAACATATACTTACTTGAACAGTAAAGCATCTCCAGCTATTTTATTCCAGTAATTTGCTCTAGGTGTTCATAGATACCAGTGTTTTGAACTAGTCACATTACCCACTGTGTTTATTTCTGTCAGTTTTTCCTGCTTTCTCATCATTTTCTCCTCTTCAGCAAATGAACAGTGTGCAAGTCAAAGTTGACAGCTGCAGGGGCTTTGGTAAAGCTGACCTCTGCGTGGCCAGTGATAAATGCATGTAGGTGAAAGCGGTAGGATAGTTACTGAAATTGGGGGATTTTACAAGTACTCTGGATTTAGAATGGAGGGTTTGGTTTATCTAGAGCTGGTAAGGGACTGTTCAGCACCATCCAAAATTTGTGATTTCATATTCCTTCAGTACCAATGTGTGGGTGCAATGTAGCGCTCTGCTTCTTGTCAGCATTTCAGTCTCAAAGCTTCTTTGAGCAAGGAAGCCTTCTCTCCTGTGTTTGGGTGGCATCTCTATGCTTGTGGTTTAGGCTGGTTTTGAGTACAGGCTAGAGAAAATCCACTTTTTCAGGGTTTATCTGTCACTCTTCATGAAATATAATAATGTTGAAGTAATTAGATTATGCAAAAATCCCTTTATATCTAGTTTTAAAAGCTTATGAGAAATTATCTTACAAGTCAGCCTTGTGAAGTTAATGTCTGTGTCAGCTCATGGAGCACTGAATCACATGGTGACACCTTTACTTCTGGAAGCAAAGTTGATTTCTATTCCTCTCCTGTACAGAAGGAACTGACTTAACTGAAAACTCTTCTTTCCATTTATTTGCATCCAGTGGGGCATGAAACATAAAACACGGTATCTTTGTAGGAAACCGCCTTCTGTGTAGTGAGTTGTAAACTGTTTAATATGCTGCATATATATATTCAGTTAAGACGGTTACTTCAAGGGCCAAATGCTTTGGGTACTTCCTTAAATAGTTACTGCTTTTGGTTATCTGTGTATTTAATAGAACTTTTGTGGCAGAATGTTGTGATTGAAGAACAGATCTTAACAGTGGTTTCTGGAAAGATGCTTGTAAGAGCTCTGAAGCTTTTGGTTATCAATCTAGCTTCCACTGGCTTTCCCAAATGTCAACGAAATTCAATAAGTGTGTTTTTAAAGGAACAAGGGGGATTGGGAAGAGATTGGCTTTCAGTAAGGAGCAGTGACAACAGAATAATAACCCTTTTGGGGTTTGGAAGGGTACAATTCTGCAGTCTTGAGTAGAGAGGCTTTTTCAAGGTACAAGGGGGATTGCTGATAAGTCATTGCATCTCCTGCAAAGTAACCATGCTCCATTTGATTCATTGCCTTGTGTCAGTATTTGTTACATTGAGCAGTACACAGTTTTGTTCACTAAATCTTGTGTGAGAGCCGAGATTTTGCTGGCTGTAGCAGCCAGGTTGAAGGCCCCATGAGGTGCCTCGAGCTGGTGGCAGGCAACCTGTGGAAAGTCTGGTTCTCAGGTGTTACCATTACTTAACGAATTGCATGTTAATCCTTCATGCTCTTCTACGGAATGTTTCCTGTCACCTCATCCTAGCATCTTTTGGTTGAGAAAAGCAACCTCTAGCCTGAAGTTTGTAGGCCATGCAGTGGTTCCTGAAAAAGGGGATACAGTTAAGTATGACACCCAGCTGTGTGCCAGAGGAGATTTTTAACTTGGATATTTTCAAATGCAGGCACCACATGCTACTGCTGGGATTTATTTGACTCTGGTTGTCTCCTTCACCGGGGATAGGTGGAGGCACTGGCTGTGCTGGGGCTGCAGAAAGGACCTTTGGTGTGAGGTGTTGTGTGGTGGTGGTTTGAACAGGCGCTCACAGCTAGCTTAGCTCGCACCTCATATTCTAGATACTAAATGTCTCCCCAGAGAGAAGAGAAAATCCTTTAGTGACCATATTAGCTTTAGTGACCTCGGTTTGGCTTTCCTGAATGCACATGTAACTTGTAGCAAAGGCCAGAAATGATGTTAAATAAATGGCTTTAATAGAAGACTGAGCTGAAAAAGTAAATAATCAGTATACCAGTGTGTTCCTATTCTGTTTTGAAGGGTTTTTTGGGAAACTGGCATTACAAGATATCAAAGGTGGTTGTTCAACTGGGTAATTGTGTCATGACAATATTTAAGAGCAGGAACAAAGATACTGCTGACAAAGTAGACAAAAACACAGGGGAAGAAAGAGAGCAGAGGTTATACTGGACTAGTCTGGTTGAAAATAGGGTGAACTTATATTCCTGTGCCCATTTCTCTGGCAGTTTGGGTTTGTGGCACTGGGTCCAGACATTGGTTGGGGCTGCCTGAACTCCATGGTGGTGCTGCAGTGGGACGGTCATCTCAAGATGAAAATATAAATGTCTACAGCTAAACTAACAAACCAAGACTGTGTGGCTGGATCTGCATGTCCTTGATCAATGAGAATGTGTTATTCATTAGTAGATAACACAAAATTTGCCATTAACATAAATGCTGCTAATGACTAATACCATGTAAAAATAAAATCTGTAATAATTTTGCATCCATTTTCAGGTTCCTTGTAAGGTTTAATTTTTAAAGGTTTATACGTTATTATTCCTTGGCAAGACTGTTTTAAAGTGCAAAAATTCAAATATCCAAATATTAAACTCTTCTGTTAAAAAATTGTAAATTTCTATGAGGCAGGGGTTGCAGGAAAGAAGAGAAGCATCTCTGTCTCCATCTCATCTTTTCTTTAAGACATATGAGATTGTTTTACATATATGCATTCCTATTTAAGTTCAGTTTGTAAATGGGAAAGCCTCCTTTTGTTTGAGAGAGTTTCAACAGGGAAACCAGAAAGAATAGAAAGCACTGCAACTACTTTTACAATAGGAGCTTTCTCGCATAAAACCTGCAATCCAGGATCAGTGCAAGGGGACCTTTCTGCCTGTACCCCACACTCCCTGCTTCCTGGAGCTCTTTTATTTGCAGGAGGTAGATAGATGCTCTCTCAGCAGCTGGCAGTGACTTGGTGTAGTGATGAGCTTGGTCCATGCTTCTCCATACGTTGGTTTCTTGAAAGCGAAGATGTAGTAACAGCTCCAACACCATATGAGATGTTTGCTCGGAGCGCAGTGGACTGCAAGGCAGGTCTCCAGTGGCTGTATTTGGTGGAAAGTCAAGCTCTGGTCTCACCAGAGGTGGTGAGTGACAGACAAAGAAGTGATGCTCAGCTGTTCTGCTGGCTGGTGGAGAGGGTCTGGGTGGGTGTGTGTGTGTATCAGAGAATTATGTTAAAATTAAATCATTAATTAATTAATGTTCCTTCTATAGGTGTTGTCAGTGCTTAAGATGCTGTGGAAGGAGAGACCCGAGGCCTCGTACAGTTTGGCTTGGCCATCCAGAGAAGAGAGACCAGAGATACCCTCGCAATGTTATCAACAATCAAAAGTACAACTTTTTTACATTTCTCCCTGGGGTAAGTGTGAGGAAAGTTGCTTTTCCTTATCCCACCCCAAAGCTTTCCCTAATTTCAGTGGTTTTACAGTAGACAGATGCAGAACCTGGAGCTGTTTTGGATTGTGTTTGGTGGGCCTTCTGCAAAGGCTGCCTTAGGGCAGCAGCAAACCAGACATGGATCTATCCTGGACTACTTTAAGACTGTCTTAAGTTATTTAGACACTAGAGTAGCATTCAAAAATGTTTTTGATCGTTAGTTTACCATTCATAACTTTTGAGCTTCATTACTCTCTTCCTTTTTTTTTCTTTTTCTTTTTAGGTGCTGTTCAACCAGTTCAAATACTTCTTCAACCTTTATTTTTTGCTTTTGGCCTGCTCTCAATTTGTCGTTGAAATGAGGCTTGGCGCACTTTACACATACTGGGTTCCTCTGGTAGGTCATTTAAGACTTATTTACTTGAGAAAGTTTGTGTTTGACACAATTTCTTGTGCTGCCCTTTCTGTAGGGTATAAGGTTGCGCCTTAAATAATTTTGTTAGTTTACTTCTTCAGGCTTACACTGTATATGTTGTATTGTAGATGCCTGTTTTGGACTTAAGCTTTATTTTGTAGAGGTTTGACAGGGATGTGAGAGGACTCTGCCTCCAACTTGTTCATTTGTGAAGTGTTAATGGGCTCAGAGCTCTCACTGCTGGGGCACTGACTGCAAGGGCAGCAGGGCTTTGTGAATAACATGACAAAACAAATGGAGTCTGGAGCAAATATCTTTTCCTGGCAATGTGTGTGCTGTTCACAGCTGCATCTGAACCAAGGGTGTGCTCATGGTGGGTCTGCATGGGGCATTGCACCCTCCTTGGGTGATCCGCACTTATGGGAGCCCTGGACCAGCCTGGCAACAGCAGCAAAGGACCGAGGGGCACCTTTCAAAAGTGACCTTAATGAGTGGCCATATGTGCAACGATGGCAAATTATGCTCCCCTGTCAAACAGTTTGACCTGTGGCCTTGGGATAGGTCAACAGGCTCCTTCATAGTTTAACTACATTGTAAAAAACAAAGGAAAAAACTGAGAAGCCCACCACCACAAACCTCCCATGTGTAAAAATCAATATATGGAGACGTCTTTACACTGGCTTAAGGTGCAGATACTCTTTCCTTCCTGAAAACTACTTGCCCTTTTCTTTTGATAGCCATGTGTTTCACCTGTAATGAAAGGAAATCAATAATAATCAGTTTTGAAGCAGAAACTCCAGTGCAGAAAGAGGAATAGTTGCATAAAATGGGCTTCTTAAATCTATAAGATGCACAGTGTGAGCCAGTTAAACAGCTTCAATACTTAAATATATGTACTTATATTTTTTTATTTTATCACGGTAAACCTGCTATTTCTTTTTCTATCTGAAAAGCTTCTCTGCTGCACTTCAGCTTATAGTATCGTAGAATAATTTTGGTTCAGATGGACCTGTGGTTCCAACTGTCTGCTCAAAGCGGGGCTGTCATTAAACTTAGGTTGATTTAACTCATCTGAGTTTTGAAAACCTCCCAGGACAGACATCCTTTTTACTTTAAAGAAGTGACATAAACCCAACTGAAATCTGATTTAAATAAAAAGCACAGGGCTCTTCCAAGACACTATTTATGCACTGATTTGAGAAATGGTGGTGGTAAAAATTTGTTGCTGTATTGAGGGAGCTCGGGAGTGGCAGAGGAAACTTATTTAACTTATTTTCCTGCCTTTTATACTTTCAGAACAGTGAAATTCCTGCTAAAATTCAGAAAGAAGAAAAGGGGGAAAGCTTTGGGATATTGCTGCTAAAATTCTGTTTGTATTAAAGGCTGGATCGCACTGAATTCTCCCTCAAGCCTATGCCATGCTGCATGTGCTCTATGACTCTATTGGTTGTTTCATAAGATCCTGTCCTGTAAATAAAGTATACATGCACACAGAAGATCTCTCTGGGTTTTCTATAGGCAGTTGAAACTTGTCTTTGCCAGGTGAACAATTAGAATTTGGCACATGAGCTTCCAGAATGCAGAATAAGAAAGGTCTTTGTTCATTACTGGCTGCTAATGTGAGTGTTGGGGATGGAATGATATATGAGATGACACAGTGAGTCAGCACATGTGGGAATATTTTGGGGTGATTACTTGAAGACTCTTCAAACAGCTGAAACATGAGTTGAAAATAACTGATGCTTTTGTGGTTTATTTTGGAAAGCAGATAGGATTTTCTAGCTAAAGGCACAAATGCCACTTATAAATAGAAATGTCCATTCTTTTCTTGATTTGTTGATTATGCGTAAGATATCTTCCACAGTTGTGCAAAACACATGGTTGTGGTACTGAATGTTGGGGGGTGAAATGCTTCTCTGAAAATACTGCATTAGTGGCTTATTACTTTCAATGTTTGTAAATAGAGAATTGAATACAGTATTTTTTAAGAAAATGTTTGCCCATCCTTGGGTTTCTTCATGTGTCTTCATTTTTAAATAGTACAGAAACCTACTACGTTGTATTTAAATACTGATATTAATTAATCGAGATCATCCTACTAGAATTAGGGACTGTTTGGGTTTCTTATAGGGTTGTGAGAGCTGCAGGTAAAGTGTACCTCAGTGTTTTAATAATTAAGGAAACTGCTCTCCTTCTGTCTTAGTAGTTCTTATGTCATTTGTCAGCATTTTCCTTTGTTTAAAAATATGTGAGCATTTGAATTGTTATTTAATGTTAGCAATGCTCCTTAAGCAAGGCCCAGCTTAAGAACTCATACACACAGTTTTTGAAGGCGTGTGCATAGCTGTTCTTTCTAAAAATGAAGTTACTTAAAGTTGGAAATTACAACCCACTGGCAAAGTCTCCTGTTTGGATAGGTGGGTATTTACTGATGTTTTCATGTGCTTTTCATGTAACCCCCAGTTCCTAACATCACCCTGCCCCCTTCTTTAAATAAAGAAGTTTCTTATTAACAGTCAGTACATGGTTGCAATTTTCAAGCATACAGGTTGTAAAAGGTTCATTTTTCTTCTGTAATGAATGAAGAGTGTTTTAACGGTTAGTGAGCCTGAGCTGAATAGTGTCTAATGAAAAATTGACTTTGTAGTACTAGCCCCATGAAGAATTTTGTATTCATTTAGTTATTTTTTATATATAGTGAAGGATGTGATGTGGGCATTTTCCTCATGATAAGAGGAGTGAAATGACTTCACACATCCACAGAAAAGTAGGACTGAAACCCTAATTAGGCAAATGTGTAATTATACTATGAGTAGTTCACATTAATGTATTTAGGGTGTGTATTTGTGTAGGCTGAGTGTATGTATACATACATGTGATTACATATGCATTATATCTGTATATATAAAAAAGTGTTCCTATAGGTTCCTATACAAAGCAATCTCCCAGGTTAGGTGAGCTAACTTTGATGGCTCTGTGGTGGACTGAGATTTGAGGGATCCTGTGTTACACTGGATTTTTGTGTAACCCCTCTCAGGCTTGGTTATTCACCTGTGAAGTGAGGTGGGTGTTATTTACACTCTTAAACTTTACAA
This sequence comes from Psittacus erithacus, assembly GCA_009867235.2. Lineage (NCBI taxonomy): Eukaryota > Metazoa > Chordata > Aves > Psittaciformes > Psittacidae > Psittacus > Psittacus erithacus. Next base: position 91,328 of record WYDI02029647.1, on the reverse strand, counting down.
AGATTTTCTTGGGGAGGTCCTGGCAGAGCATCGTGGTAATGCTGAGAAACAACCACAGGTTTTCTTAAGCAACAAGCCTGTTGTCAGTTTGCTATTGGGAGTTCCGCTCAGCAGCACATAACATCACTATAATGATTTAGTGAGAGAAGATAGAATAAGGAAATGCAGATTGTTGGCATAGGTACTGATAAATACTGCTCTTATTAGAGGCAGATGTGATTTCTTTTCCTTTTCTTTTTTCCCCTGACTTTTTCATCCATTCTGTTCCCCCCTCCATGCTCTTTTTAGGGATTTGTGCTTGCTGTTACCGTCATCCGTGAGGCCGCGGAGGAGATCAGATGTTACATGCGCGACAAGGAAGTGAACTCGCAGATCTACAGCAAGCTCACAGCGAGAGGTCGGCTCGGCGGCTCCAGCGTGCCCGCTGCATCCCGGCGCGGCCGCGACAGCACCGGGGGTTGCAACTCAATCAAACGCTGCTGACAGTTGGAGAAGCAGAGTTCAAGGAATGGGGAGGGGGTTGTGGGCTCGCAGGCACGTGGCTTTGTGGCCACGCTGCTGCTCCTGCACCGTCGGGGGGGCCGGGTGGCTTCTCATGGATGGCTCTTTGCCAGGGTGTGGTGGATGCTGGGCTTTGCTGAGGGTTTCCTAGGGAGATGAGCAGCTAATGTGAGGCGGGTGTGTGTTAATTGCTTCAAATAACTGCAGAGCATCATCTTGGCAGCTTCGAGGTGTGGGGGGAGGGCAGCCCCATGCGTTTACCTGCACAAGAGACTGATCGGTTGGCTGGGAGGTCACTGTAGCCAGCACCAGGCAGGGGTGAACTTCGAAGCTGCTGATCGGATAGTTCAAAACCCTGCTTGCTCCTAACTCCAGTGTAGGCCAAAACATCATCCCAGTTATTGTCCCTTCTTGGTGATTGGAGTCACCAAAGAAAATGAAACTGGATCTGAATTGCTCTAGGTTGTGGAGATGGATGTTTCCAGAACGGAAATGTGTTTTCCTTCCTGCAAACCTGTGACGTGAGAGAAGCACTCTGTGATGTTGCATAGATGAAGGGAGGGATAGGCAAATAAAGCAATCAGCATAGTAGGAAGAAAACAGAAATGGAGCTATAGTAGATGTGATATGATGTTTGAATTCTGCTTATTTGTTTTCTTCTGGTTTTGGTAACAGTGTATCTGCCTTCCCCTGTGTGTGTTTTTTCTTGCTCCAGTAAGAGACAGATATAAGGCACTAATTCTTCAATGGAAAGAAGTGTGTGCTTAAAGAAGGGAGGAGGATCCACGCAGGCAGATAATTTGCAAAAGCAGTTTACTAGAAGAATTAGACTAGGTCTGTGAAACTGTCAGGTGATGGTTATGCAGAGGGAGATTCAGCTAGTGAGGGTGAAGGAGCCTGTGTTCTAGTGTCTTAAGACTGGGGACCCTTTGAGCACAGGTACCACAAATCATAGTTAAGTATTCTGTGTACTGAAGGAGCTTGTGAGTGCATGTGTTACAAGTGAATTGCTTGATGTAATGGCATGTTCTGTCACTTACTGAACGTGCAGTACCTGTTGAGTTTCATAGTTTTTTTCTGTATTGTACCAGACACAGACTTGCATCATGCAAGTCCTTTGCTAGACTGTGTGATACATCTTTTGTGCTTCTGTTAGCAGCAGTTGGTGTAGTTCCTCAGTATTGGTGTGTTCCTCAATATTGCCCCTTCTTCAAACCGTGAGGAGTTTGAGACCTCACTTGTGAGTGAGCCCAGGCTTCGGCTCAGCTGTGTCTGATCCCTGGCTCTGGCCATTGTTTATAGCTGTGCCCTACCTAACAAAGACATTTAAATTCTCATTTGAAAAATGGAATGCGGCCTTGCTATGGGGTTACACCTAATACCATGACAATGATGGTGAGGCTGGTTCCTTGTTTTTAACAAGGGAATGAACTGAAGTTAAGCAATTTATTTTTTTCATTTCTAGTTTCTTTGTTATAAAAGTTTATACCCCTGAATTAAGGTGCAGTGAACTGAGCGTAGTAAAAATATCCTGCTTTCAACACTTACACTTTTAGGAATAAGGCTGCTTTTAAAACATGATTGCTTAAGGCTGTATGTATTTCACATGCTGGGAATTATGAGGCAACTCCAAACCAGAGAGTTTTGAGTTTCTGAATATTAAATCCCCTTTTAATAATGTGTTCTTAGGACAACACTTAAAATGCTTGGCAACCAACAAAAGCTTCATCCGAGAGGGGTGTACTAGATCTATTTAAAGATATAAAAGAGTTGCCTTCTGGATTCTATTCAATGATCTATAAGGGGCCTGACCTCTCCTTTAGTTCTTTTCATATTGCTATTACGTTTCCCATGAATGATTTCCCTTCCCCCAGTCCTTTAACTTTTCTAATTTTCTGAAAGAAGCCAAGGAGGATTGGCAGCTGGGCACTAGCTGAAAATCTTAAGCCACGTCATTTAATATGAATTTGGTGCAGAAACAGGAGCGAGACTCTCCAGCAGTATAGTTTTGATTAGTAAAGCCACAGAAGATTATTTATGATTGTCTTGCAGTTTGGGGAGAAAAGTAATTTTCTGTCTTTCTCTGAATCTCAGTATTCAGACTTTTCAGGAGACCTGAGCACCTGCTTTTCCACTGATTTAAAACCTAGAAGCAGGGAAGTACCTTGTGCAGCCACCGTGGCTGGGGGCATGGAAGAGTGTTGGCTTTGGTTTATCGTACCTATTAATACAGTTAGGGAAAGCAGGCAAGCTTTGAAGGAAGGCCGTCATCAGGTCAGAAGCAGTAAATGTCAGAATAAGTTGAGAGCCGCTCATCTTAACCATTAATTTTCAATGTGACTGATAAAACTCCAGGTTTTGCCTTGGACTTTTACAGGCTTTTTTCTTTTTTTGTTTAATAGCACAGTTTGGGCTTCAGGATATTGGCATAGCCCTGTACTGAATAGGGGCAGAAGGCTACGGATGCACAAAAGCCATCTGAAGTGTTGGCTATATGTATTTTTTTTCAAGCTTCACAATAGTTTCACCTCTAAAGCCAGTGCTCTGGGAGAAAGAGATTAGGTGAGGCTTGACACTGAGCACTAGTGTCTTGAAGATTGGCTATAATGGATCTAATGAAGCACTTTCTCCAAGCTATTTTTTATTTCTCCTGAGTATTTGCACTAAGCTGCAGTTAAGGTGAATGGAGAATAGCTTCTCCCATCTCTAACCCTGGCCTCCCAGTGCAACCCCGCAGATGTAAATACATACTTAGGTCTGAATGAAGTCAGGCAGACTTAAGCACTTGCTTATACGCAGTTTTGAATAGGGATAGAAGTAAGCAGAGATTTAAGTGCTTTCTCAAACCAGGATCCTCTTGTCCCCTTTGTGTGCAGTTCCTTGTGCCCTGAGCAGAGGCAGGGCTGGAGTGGCTGGGCACAGCTCCTGCCTCCAGTCAGGAGCACAACAGCTCCAGCACTCTCACCAACCTGGTCCCCACCTCTGACGGGTAGTTTGGATTTGCACTTTTGCTCTTGTACTTAAACCTTTTTCACACACTCTTGTTAAGCTTTTTAAGGTTCACTAAGCTGCTGGCTTAGTAGAGAAAAAGGAAGGATCCTCTTTGGGTCACATCTTACTTCTAATATAGTTGCTGAATTCTGGGAACTAATCTTTTTGGAGGGTAGCATGAGGCCGAGTAGACAGAAGTGTATTTTTTGTGTTCCTTTATTTCATGTAACATCAAAAAGCCTCCACCCTGAGCCTCTTTTTCTAGCAATATGATCCTTTTATGTTTCAAAATGATGAAACCAGCAGACTTCTGGAAAGCATTTTTTAAAACGGAAAGTTCTCCATTTACAGGACAGTTGTTTGGATTGTAATAAAAAATAATCAGATTTCAATCCCCTATTCATAAGCCTACAAGCCTCCTTGTGTGCAGAAGCCTGTGTCCTGACTTTCTGCTTGATAGAAAGCTAGAACCGTGCTTGCAAATTCTTGGTTTGTTTTTCTTCTCTCACAGCCCCCCCTCCCTGGGTAACACTGCATAATAGAGAGAAACTCCACAGAAAGAAATGGGAAGAGACCTCCTACTGAGGGGTGCTACTTAAGATACAGATCATTGGCATTTACCAGCCATATAAAAACAATATTTTCCCAAACCCTCTGAGTCCTGCTCCACAGTTTATACAGCATAAGGCTGCAAAAGCCAGAAGTTTGGTGCAGCACATCCAAACAGCCTTTTTTGTTCTCAAAGATGCATTTAATTTGTTTTAACAAACCTCTGGCTTCATCTTTAATTCCAAATTAAGTGTTTTGATCTGTACCTTAGTGAAGCTCTGCAGAGCTGTTGTGAAATCTTAAGTGTTCACATGGTGGAAAAAGGCATCTCTTCTGGCTATATTTAAATAGTCTGCATTGTAATACATCCATCACACTGCAGATTTTGTAATCATTTCAAAGACCAAAGCTTAAGTTGGAACAAACTGTTTGCATTCTGTTTATTTTTTTGTCTCCACTGTCAGGATACAGCAAAGAATGAAGCAAATACCAATTGCATTTTAAGAACAGAGTTTTTGTTTTCAAATAAGAGATCAAGACTAGTTGCTTTTTAAAACTGTTTTAATTACCAGCTTGTATTCTTATTGACTTCAGAAAATGTAAACTGGGAGCATTGTAAGTGCTAAATAAACCTGTGTGTATTTAGAGGAAGCTCTTTAGGTGCATTTATAAAAGCAGTAATTGATTACTCCAAAAATACTTAATTAGCAGAGCAGTACTGGGAAATGAAGCAGTTGTTATTAGCTAATTTCTCAAACATGCATGAGAACATCTAATGCTTAGGAGGTAGTTTCCCCCCAGAAAGAAAAAGGAATTACAGAATTCCCAAGATCAAAATAAAACTAATTCAAGTAAGTTGCTTTATGGGAGTCCTGAGTCAAAGGAAACATCTGGTCCCGCGCCGCCTTAGCAGGACGTGTGATACATACTGCAGAGATGTCATCCATGAGTGGCCGGGAGTATGGCTGGAAAAGCAAAATTAGCTTTGCTACCCAAATAGGACATCTCATTTATACAGGAGTTATAAAAATGTGCATTGGTTAGAAAGGTCCTCTCTTTCTTTTATCTTAAAACAGCTGAGGTTGGGAGGGTTATTGAACAAGACAAATCTGCTCCAGCTGCTTTGATTTTTCTCAAATTGGAAATATTTAAAAGCAGATGATAATTGCTTTCGGAATAATGATCCAAAAAGCCTTTTATGTGCTTAATGATAGGAAATCATCACGTTGTAGCTTTGCCCAGGTGTTAATTTTTCTTTTCCAGCATTAATTTACATCATTAAGGAAAGCACTACAAAAATGAGTTTCTGTTCCTGAACCCTGCAGTAGTGCTTCCTGTACTGACAGTCACCAAATAAAACCTTTCTCTTTAAGAGAAATGCATAAAACATGGCTAAACAAGTCCACCTCTCCTTCCAAGAGCTTTTTTGCACAGTGGTTTAGGAATTGCTGTTCCCATGTGGGGAGAGCACATGGGGGCTTTTTCCCTTCTTTGCACAGGAGAATATTCAAAAGCGCTTTTTGTTGTTTTGTGAATAACCGTATTAAAAGGGGAGGAAGAGATGTTATCTGTCAGACCCTTTTAGTGTCATAGTACCTAACTTTGTGTAGCCCATACAGAAGACTGCCAGGGATGCTTTTTTTGATCCTCTTGGAGTGCGGCTTTTCTTTTCAAGCCTCTGCGTAATGGACTCTTAATCCCCGGTATGCTTCCTGCCCCGGCAGAGATGTCTTTAGCCCAGCATTCATTTTGTTTACCTTTTTTTCTAACTGAAAATCTCACAAGGCAAAACCTAGAATCCATGGAAGACCTATGAGATATTTGTGAAATGGGCCATGACTGCTTATAATTTGTAGAAATAATTACAGCATGTAAGGAAGTCTGCATTTATTAGCAGCAGTGATGAAGCATGTTGTTAAGCACACAGTGTGTCACCAAAGCAGCAGGCTGCTGGGAGCCCAGAATGGCTTTCATTGTTAATTTGGAGCAGAAACACTGAAGCATATCCTGAGAAGGATGCTAATGAAGGGACTGCCCGTAGTAAAATCCTAGTGACCTTTGTGCTTTGTGCTAATTTCTATTCCCCCTCCCTTCCCCCTTCTCCTTTCCCCCTGAGCTGCTCTCTGGTCAGTTAGCCCATGAATTTCGAGGTACAGTAGGGGTGTTGTCCATGCTGGGGTGAGCTCCCCGTGCCTCCCCCACTTCCACTCAAATCACAGCTGATTAAAGAGGCTTTTGTTGAAATATAACAGGCAGACACATAGAGGCTGGGTTCAGATTAACTGATTATAAATCACTAGTTACTCTGAGAAGCCAAATCTTGAGCTGGCTAATGATTTGAAATTACTAGCCAATTGTTAAATTAATCTCCTGCTTTAAAGCAACTGGGAAATGTTTGACAGCTGCAAAGAAATAAATATTTACGTGTTTTCTGTAGGACTTGGGCTCTACAGGGCTTGTTCAGGCTGTGTCCATTGAGAGGCGATGGAGAGGTGGTGGAGCTGAGCCAGATACAAGAGCTGCGGTGCAGAAGGAAATGAGCCTATTCTTTAAGATGGGCCCCATTGTATCTTATGGCTTCTAGGTCTTGGCTTGAGTGTTGAGCTTTAAATTTTCAGCTACTTAAGGAAAAGAAGTTGGGAGTTGATGGTTCCCTACTGTAATTTTCCTATGCTCGCTCTGTTTTCTGCCTGACACGGAAAGTGTTTTTGAATTCTTGGGTTAAGCAGTACAACATAAAGGCTTGTTTCACAGTGGTTGCTAGAGAGTTCCTGCAGCCAGGGGTGAGATCTGGAGCTGATAGATGAGAGCTTTCAGCCCTTTTCACAGATTGAGAAGCAGTGCTTTACCCAATGGGAGCTATGGGCTTGGTGAGTCTTTACAGGGCAGTGTTGCTTAATTCTTGTAGTAGAAACATTACCCATTTTCTCTAGAATAGTGAGGTGGAAGAAAGGAAGGTAAGGAGGACCGCACAGCACCCACAAACCCTGTCATACTGTTGCTCTAATGCGCTTATACCTTTCCTTTGCAGGTACTGTGAAGGTGAAGAGCTCTAACATACAAGTAGGCGACCTCATCATTGTTGAAAAGGTTAGCCTTTACGTATATTGTTTCTGTGTAAAGTATTTTTTTGCAAGACCATAGAAAATGAGATATTTTGAAGTCATTTTTGTTTTATATAGGCTTAGAACATCAAGTAATGAACAGTAGTTAAAATATTTAATAACTTTTCAGGGTTTCTGCTCCCCCACCAATACGGCCTTGTCTTCTTTACAAATGAGTGCAAATCTGTAGATACACGCCAATAAACCAATTTTTCCACTTATACTATATCAAGGCAAACCTCCCTGGTTCTAGCTCTGATTATGGGACACAGGTTAAACACTTGATACCAATGCAAAGTCTAAATTTTGCTTTGGGTGTAAACAACGCAAGTATTGGGAAATACAGTGGCTTGTACAGGTATATTCCTTTCTGCAAGTGTATGTGTGGGTTTTTTTAGCCACTGACTTTTGTTTTCACGCTCTGTGAAAGCAGCTGTGACCTCTAAACCCATTAATATGAAAATATTCAGCACAAAAAAGAGGAGAATAGTAGCTATAGATTTGAGATACGTGATTGCTTCTAGCATGGGACTTCTTGAAAGGAAACCAGCATTAGTTTAAAATGTCTTCATACTTCTAGAATTACTCACTAGCTCTTTTGTAAACCTAGTAGCTGATTGGTCTGGTCAGTGGGAGCTGGCACCAGTTATTATTTTGTACTTGGAATTCTGAAGGGAAGTGATTTTAGGATTCAAAACAAAATGAATACCAAGCTTCAGTTTGAAATCCTCTTTCTCCTCCGCATCCCCTTTTGAAATCCTCTTTGAAATCCTCTTTCTCCTCCATATCCCCTTTGCTTGTCACAGTGGGGCTGTGGAAGGTGGCTGCACACGCGTGCAGGGCTGTATACACAATAATGGCTTTTCTTCTCCTAACAGAACCAGCGAGTCCCTGCTGACATGATCTTCCTGAGGACATCGGAGAAGAATGGTAAACATCTGGAACCAATTGTCAAAATAGCCATTAACCTTTCACTGGTTGTTTAGAGAAAATTATCTTCTGGAAATGTGAAAGAAATAGATAATAGTAAAATTTTAGAGAATTCAAATGGTTTTATGGGCCACTGCTTCTCGACAAACAAAAACTCTGGCTTTGTTTGCTTGTCAAAGAATGTAGGTGGTTGAATCTAGAGTAAATGAATCTGGTTGCATAACAGTTTGCATTTTAGATGTAAATAATTTTACTTGCCCTTCAAGTTTGTTCTGTTAATTGTGGGATAAGGAAATGTTTGATCAGAAGGATTAGAAAACACAAAGACTAATGAGAACATTTGAAATGTCTTAAAGATACAGTGCAGAGTCTGACTGTATTCTGGACCAGTGGAAGGACATGAATGTGTGAGGCAAGAGTATCTTACATTATTAACAGATATTACTTGAAATCAGGTACTGTTGGCAAAGAAAGAAGGATGTCATAGTTATAAAGCCGTTTAATGTAGATGTACCTGAGACAGATCTGGAAAGAGCACTGACTGGTGTTGAAAATCCACAGGGTCTTGCTTCCTTCGCACTGACCAGCTGGATGGTGAGACAGACTGGAAACTACGGCTGCCTGTTACGTGTACTCAGAGGCTGCCAACCGCTTCTGTAAGCTGCCTTCATACAAAACGCTGTACTTGGTAAACAAGTGTATCTGACCTGAAAAATGTTTGGGTGCTTCACTTAATGGGCTGTTTTGAGAAACGGGTTAATGCAGCATTGTTCTGCACAGGCCTCGGTGCATGCTACACTAACATTAGCTTTGGCAACAAACATAAGGCTGAACAAGTCCTTCCCAAGCTCCAGGCAAGATTTCAGGTAAGGTGAATCTGGGTGTCTCTGTGCTGCATGGCCATCACCACAGAGCTCTGCAGATAGGCACCAGAGTTGGCAGCTAGAGAATGACCTTGCAACAGAAGGTGGCTAATGGCTGGATGATCCTGTTTTCTTTTTCCTCTCCAAAGACTATTGCGGTAACTTACTGCAGGTCTTGCAGAGTAGGCATCCTTGGTGGTGGTACTTCTCAGATGCCCCATTCCATTCCTTGCACAGCAGGATGTTCAGAGGCACAGTTCATAGAATGGCTTCAGAGGCTGTTAAGTTTTCATTGCTTGCCTTTATGAAAGGAGGAGTGTCACCATGGAAGCCCTATTGTATGATCTAAAATAAGCATCTCCATCAATCATGCTGTTCCCCAAAATCTCTTGCTAAAGTAGATGTGTATTACTGGTTCGGGTTTTTTAAAAAGCAAACAAGAAGAAGGGGGAATCAGAGAACCTTCATTACTGGTGTTTTATCTGTGCAAGGTTATTTCATACAAAGGCTTTGAAACAAGGCATCTTCTCCATGGAATTTTTGCGTGTGTAGGAGTCGGCAGTGAAAAACACTGTGAAGACTTGGTGTATCATCTTGTCACCACAGGACTGTTCCTAGTGACTGGTATCTTGAACTAAATATCAAGTGATAGGGTGTTCCTTGGTTGCCTTGGAAGTCTAGTCCGGACCTTCTTGCTACGAAGTAATAAGTGTCTTGGGCTGTCTTGAGTATTCAGGCTGAAATTTCTATTATGAGGGCACTGACATTTCAATAACTTTTGAGAGTCTCTCAGGTTATCAGCTCAAGGAATGCTCTTCAGTGAAGCTGGTACACCAATTGTATGTTCTCTTAAACAGCTGGGTTCCATTAAGTAACATGATTTAGTATTTATCTTAACTTGATAAATAACTCTTGTTCAGAGTATTTTGGTAGAAGCATTTGAACATTATTAAAATGTGGTTGCCTGACTGTCTGCCGAAACATGGCTTTTATAGGACCTACTGCAAATTCGATCCTACATATATGCAGAAGAACCCAATATTGATATACATAACTTCGTGGGGACCTTCACAAGGGTGAGTCTTGTTGACATGCTTGAAATCATATATAGAGTGTTCACTATGCAAGCTTGTTGAATGTTACCAGGATGCCAGTTTTTTAGGAGAAAGTGAAGTCTGTATTCCCATTCCTTGCAGGTTTTTTGGTCTTTTCTTATACATATATATATATATTATTTTTTTTCTATTCCTTCATAAAATCCATCAAGTCTGAAAGAAAAATACAATTATTGAAGGTTTGACTTGGAAACAATGTCATAGGCTGTTTGGAATTGAGGATCTTACTCTGAAGGTATTAGACCTGAACACTGACAAAGATTGGTAGTTATGTATTAATGATGCTGGTTCAGAAGGAAATCTGGACCACCATGGACTCTGTAGGATTAAAATCCTTTAATTGTGAAAAGACAGAGTATCTTAGCTAAGTCAAGCAATAGCAGTCTCAATTCTGAATCAGTTGGGTCTTTGCCCTCAATTGCATGCAAGCTGTGTGAACTCAGTTATGTACCTGTCCCCTATTTCAGAGGGCAGCAGCTCAGAGCCACTGTGAAGTATCACTATTAAAATACATATCTCTTGTCTTGCTGGGAAGTTGCATTGGCTTCCTGGGGCAAAAGGTTGGGTTTTCTTCTTCTCAGTGGGATTATGAAAATTTTAGAATGCATCTCAATTCAAGGATTTTCCCTGGGGAGTTTTCAAAGGGGAAATCGTTTTGTAACAAATTGGAGCTTTAGAGAAGTTGTTTGCTGGTATTTTAGTTCAAAATTGTAGGTTTTGGCCTTTTCTCTTTATGTGGTACAGTTTAATCTAGTTTAATAGTGCTGGCATGGAAGAGGAGTTTGAGTGGCTTGGGGAGGCAGTTCTTGTGAAAAAAGCCTGCACAGACATTAATTTCCTTTCTCATGCAAAGGTAAGATTGTGTAGGATTAATCTTTTGGTGCCTAAGAGGAGTTGTGCTTTCTTGAGGGAATGGTTTCCTGTAGTCCCTGGAGAGCTGCTGACAAACCCCTTTCTCATTTATGATTCCTGGGGACATTCAGCAGGCAGAGGTATCGTAATAGATGGAGGGGTTTTTTGGTTGGTTGCTTGGTTTTGGTTTCCCAGTCCTTCTGTTCCACTGAAAGAAAGTGGTCATGTTTTTAACACAACCAGAGATTTACCTGGGATTGTCAAAGTCCTCCATCCTATGAAGAAGCCTTTTACCAGCTCTCCCTGCAGCCCTCTCCAAACGCCTCTGTGTGACTGTCATACACTGATCTTTCGTATTGCTGACAAATCTGTTATTTTTCCTTTTATCCTGGTGTAGGAAGACAGTGACCCTCCAGTAAATGAAAGTTTAAGCATAGAAAACACCCTGTGGGCCAGCACAGTGATTGCATCAGGTAAGATGGAGGCACGTGTAAATCTGTTTTAAGGGAATATGTTAACAATTTTTAAAGGTCTTTTTGTAATGGAATAATAATCTCTGTCAGTTGGAGAAATTAGCAGTTGGAATGAGGTTTCCCACTTGTCCTAACACCTCTGGGGAGCTGAGCTGACATCTAATTGCCTCTTGGACATTCCTAGATGAGAAAGAATTGGAGTGGCCTTTGGGCACTTTAGCATCTAGGACCAGAATAGCACTTAATTGCTCTCCACATTGACATTCTAATCTGTAACAGAAATGGTGTCAAATAGATTCTGGTAACAGAAGCTAACATGAAAGATTTCCAGGTAAGTGCTTCCATTGAGTTTGTCTTATATACTTTTAAAAAGGAAAAAAACAAATTCTTTGACAGCTTTTGGCTTATATATACGATAAGCTCCCAAGGCTTGAGATTAATCAATGCCCTTTTGTAGAGGCTTGTCAAAGTAAAAGCCTTCTTCCTCTGCTGTCCAGTGTGTTGCAAAGTTTGCAGTGCAAATTGGAGGAGAGTGAAATCCTGTAGTATGGTTCTGGAATTAAAGTTGCTGGATGGAGAGACTTGACAATGCGGTACCAGGGTGTACATAGAATTGGTAATAATAGGAAGGAATTTGAACTTCAGAAGATGTTTTTGATGCACCAAAAAGGTTTTGATTTGCTCTCTTAAAAGCAGAAGATAGTAACTAAATTTTGTTCCTGTATGTTTCTACCTAATCCTGCTCTGACTCTTCTTTGAAGTGTATTACAGTGTTGTCACAGTGCTGTGAGCAAGGGATTGTAAAAAAAGCTAGTTGTCCAAATACAATGTAATCAAGGTCCAAATAAAATTTGACCAAGTAAATTCCATTTATAGATTAGTAATTGCCATGCACTAGGTACCTTACCTTCCTCCCCTCTGAGTGCTGACACATGTAGTGAGCCTGGCAGTTTTTGATACCCATCAGGCAGCTTAATGCATGACTCTCAGCTCATCCTGCTTTTGAACAAAATAGATGGAGAAGTGGAAAGCCATTTGTCTTGTGACTGTGTGCTGTATGGCTCCTCTCCCCACAGCACCCTTTCCCAGGGGTGCTTTCTTGCCTCTTCTGTCAAAGCTTTAATTTGTACCAGCTCTTGAACTGTTGCGGATGCTGCACTGCAATGGCCAAGTTTAACACAGGAGTGTATTACAGTGAAGAGCCCTACTGAATTCAGAGGGAAATGCTGCAAAGCTCTTCCTCTACTTTACACTCTGCTGAGTGTATTATACAAGTGGGTGCAGGCACTTTTGCCCAAGGGAGGGCACAGTGCACTCTCTGCCTTGCCTCATCACTACTTCAGTGCTGTGTAGAAGTCCTGTGTGGATTTTGTGTCTGTATCAGGACATGCAACAACCTCCTCTCTGCCCAAATGAACTTCCTGTTGGAATCTAATCCTCCCTTCTGAGTATGAGCAATGTTATTTGTAGGTAGACATCTTTGAGTTCAGTTAATAGGAATAATGCTTGCAAATATTTTTATCATCTCAAATGCTTTCTGCAATTGAGTCTGGTTTGAGTGGCCATAAAACAACTAGAAACATTCTTTTTATACATACCAGTCTGCCTTCAAGCTGTTTTCTAGCCCTGGCAGGTTTTTCCTCTCATTTTGACTGACTTGATCAATACAATACTCAGTTTTGTTTCTCCTATGGTAATAATAAATAGCATGTTATAGGTTATTCCAGTTAGGAAAAAAACGTGGGTATTATTTTTCTTTAAGTGAAAGCTGTCAGCTTGTGGTGATGCCATCTCGCTGGGTCAGCCTTTGCTAGTGAGACATAGCAGAGGTATGTGGCTTTCTCCATCTGCTGTAGAAGGAATGGGTCCGACTCTGACTGTTTGCAGTTGGTTTGTAGTAGCTGTGCCATTTGCTGATTTGAATTGTGATGATCTTACCACCACCTGCCATCTGGCTCCGGTGATTTGTTTTGTTTCTCTAAAGGAATGTTTCCCAGTGTATTATTAGAAACCACCTCTTTTGAATCAGTTTTATTTAAAAATAATTCACTTGAACCTTGTTGAAACTTTGGGAGCAGGGAAATAGCAGAGCATAAAATAGCACTGTATTTGCAGGAATGCTTTTTTTGGTGGTGGTGTTCTGCCTTTTTAATGGCTTCTAAAATTTTCTATTAAAACACTAGAATTAGACTTTGGCAATAGCAACTTTCAAACTCTTGATGGTAGATAGCTTTTTCTTTATGGCTTTTTGCAAAGTCTTTCAGAGAAGTCAGTAGATACCCGGTAATTTTTGATACTAAACTGTATTATGTTTCTTTGAGAAAAGGAAGAACTTTATTGCTCTCAGCTGTTTAGCAACTGTGGGACATAGCATTAAAATACACTGATAAGCTCCCAGCAGCTCCATCTGTTACAGTAAGGTAGGAGCTGGTATGATTCGCCTTTTGGTATGAGCAGCAATTAGACAAATACTAAGTAAATTGTAGATTTTTAAATAAGGTAATTCTGTCTTTGAAAGCTGTTGGAATTAATTGATTTTACTGTGATTGTGGCAACCTTCACCAGTAAAGAACTGTAGCCCAGAGCACTGATTTAATTTTGAAGGACCACTATCTGGTGTAAGGCAAACTTACCCACACCTAAGCAGGATTCTTGCTGATGGGAGAAAAACCAAGAAATCCTCCACCCTTAGCAACTTCCATTTACAGCAAGACAAATGACATCAAAAGGGGGTCAGGAAAAGTGGAAAGAGCAAAGCAGTTGACTTCTCTTTCCGTGCACATTAGTTGATGCAGTCTGTGATGCTGCATCAAGTCCAGCCACATGGGCAGTATGGTTGAAGACTTACTGACTATTTGTAGGGTATCTTCTGTTCAAAGTCTGTGTTTTCATAGGTTTTATATTTTAGGCACCATTTTTAATTTCTGGTTGCTATTGCTTCTGAAATTAACCTGCTAAAAATCCTTCCTAACTGTCAAGCCTTTGGATCCAACAAGTGTTTTTCACAGTGAAAACTAATGGAGGTTGTTTTTCTTCTGCTGATGCGTGTTCTGTTTTGTTTAGGTACTGTTGTAGGAGTTGTCCTCTACACTGGAAGGGAACTGCGCAGTGTGATGAATACTTCAAACCCAAGAAGTAAGGTATGGTGAGGAGAGAGTCTTATAATACATAAAGAGGCAGAAACTTGTAATATTTTAAAAGGAAATCCTTCCATATGCTGCACATGCTATAGAGACAAGTTCACAGGAATAATGATTCATATCTTCCAGCTGTGATTTAAGATAATCACCATAACAGAACCTATTTCTCTTTATTTTTTTGTCTGTTATACATGTTTCTTACCACTTCAAGATTGGCAAAACCATAGTTTTACATGGTTATAATGGAATAGTCCCAGTTAGAATAGGAGAGCTTATTTGACTGCATTCTTCTGTTATAGCAAAGCTAAGACAAGGTGCAGGGATGTTTATGTAGTCAGCAGGTTTTGGCAGCAGGAGTCCTCTCGTACCTCTTTATGCATTGCTTTGCTTCCAGAGGCTGGAAGTCTTGTTTAAGAAGCTGGCAACAATATTGTTTGTAAATTTAAATGTTCGTAGTATTATAAAAGAGATGTTGGCCAGTGGGGAATGGCTTTTTGGCAGTTGATTCCCTTTGTGAGTACTGCATTGAGCTAACATCCTCATTTGTGTGCTTGAAATTTTTCTCTCATTTCTTTAGATTGGTCTTTTTGATTTGGAAGTGAACTGTCTTACCAAGATCCTATTTGGGGCCCTTGTGGTTGTCTCACTTGTCATGGTGGCCCTTCAGCACTTTGCTGGCCGCTGGTATCTTCAGATCATAAGATTTCTACTTCTGTTCTCAAACATCATTCCCATTAGGTAAGGCGTTCTCTAATTCTACCCAGCAAAATACTTCCTACTTTGTGTCCTTCTCCATGCTTCTGGTGTGAACAAGTGCGTAAACGTTAAGGTGTGGGAACCCATCTGGGGGCGTTTGACAACTAAGCAAACCTAAAAATAGAAATCAAATTACTCTTCAAACAGAGGAATTGCTTTGTTGCTTCTGCTGAATGTGTTCAGCATATTCACCCATTCACTGACTAACTCAGTCTGTGGATTAGTCATTTAAGGCCCCTTCTTTCAGTGTTTGGGCTACCTGGTACTTTGAGAAGAGCAGAGCAAAAAGTGGAAAAGTGTTATTTCCACAGCACGTAGCATAATAAGACCCAGTTGCCTTTTATAGGAGATTAAAACTTTAGTATTTAATTGTACTCTATTAACAAGTAGACTGTTACTTTCAGTGTAGGTCTGGGAATTCATTTCCAGTTCCATTTTTAACCTGCTGTCCGTGTATCAGTCATGGTGTCCTCACTTGTCTGTGTCCATCTTCCCCTCAAATGATGTCTGTTCTTCTCAATTCTATCATCTGTTTTTGAATTACAGTACCACTGCAGCAATGCACAGTCCTCCTCCCCATTTGCCACCCAATCACTGACTTTGAATATAATTCTCCAGAGGCACCCTCTTTGGCAGCTCAGATTCATCATGGAGGAAGTGTCCTTTCATTTTCCTCTGGCAGTTCACAACGACTTTTTCCAGAGTTTAACTGCCAATACATTTCGTTTTTCTTTTTCCCCCTCTTCCTCCTGCATAGTTTACGTGTGAATCTGGACATGGGGAAGATTGTCTACAGCTGGGTGATTCGCAGAGATTCCAAAATCCCTGGCACTGTGGTTCGGTCCAGCACTATTCCTGAGCAGCTGGGGAGGATATCCTATTTGCTTACAGACAAAACAGGTATTTCATCTGAGGTTTACAGTCATGGTATGTTGTTGTTTGGATTTTGTTACAGTTTTGGTCAGCCAGAGAGTATAATGTAAGATTTCTTTGGACTAGAAGAAATATGCATTTCCTGTCACTTCAACAATATGATTTAATCAGTCTCTGGAAAAAAAAAAATCACTTTTTTGTGTTCTGAATGCATTATAAGTAGGATAGGGCAGAAATATTATGCTACTTCAAAGATGTCTTGAAGTATGCTATTAAACCAAAAGCTCAGGGTACAAATAAAAGCAACTTTTTAGAGTTAGTTTTCAAAGCCAGATGAAGATAGTTTACACGTGTAAGCAGAAACATACCATCCATCTATCTGCTGCAAGACCTAAGCTGTAATAAGAAGCTTGGTCTGACATAAAATCCTGGTCCATTGAAGCTGTTTCTAGTTGTCTTTGGTTCCAATAGAACCATAATTATGCTTGCAGCCTTTGCTGGCATTGAGTTTGGGGTGAATTGCATTTTTACTTACTGGCACAGTGATGTGCACCACTACTTCTAGAATCAGCCCTCAGGCTTGTTAATATTGTCCTTTTTGGTGGCCTCAGCCTTTGCTGAAAGCCTGATGCAGTGACTGATTCAGCTTCTGGCTTAGTTTCTCTTGAATTTGGAATGCAGCAAAGATGAGAACGTCCACTGTGGAATAGGTGTGTTGGTTCTCACTCCATGCCTGGTGCTGCTTCTGTTACAGGAACTCTTACACAGAACGAGATGGTCTTCAAGCGACTTCACCTGGGAACAGTAGCTTACGGCCTGGACTCCATGGATGAAGTGCAGAGCCACATATTCAGTATATACACGCAGGTAGAATTAAATTGCATTACTTAACTCTTTGTTCACCAAAGAGTTAGACCAGTGACCACTATTAGGTCACTGGTCTCATGATGAGCTAATATGATGTGGACCTGCTTATTAGCTAATACTTTTTGGAAAAGTGTGAAAGACTCAGTAAGCAGTAACAGAGGACAGTAGAACAGTGTATGAGTATCACCGCTTTAGGCTCAATGGTTAAAGAAAATGGTAGAAGTGGAATTCTTTCACTAATACACTAATGAGCTTCTGTGGTGCATAACTGACATCTACTTTGAGAACTGTCTGTGCCTAAAGAAGGCAGCAAAGTCAACATGTAAAGCACAGAACAGGAAAATCCTGTTTCGGGAAGTCTCTCCCTTGCATTCCTCTTTCAGTATCACAGATGAGCCAGCATCTACAAAGCCTTCTTCTCTATTCTTAATTTCAGTTTTTTATGATAACCAGGTAATGCCATGTGACTTGTCTGGGTCTGCAAACCGTGTTCCTTAGCATGTTATGATGGACAATCAAAACTTCATATAGATGCACGTTCCTCCTTTGTAAAACAAGGGATGAGATTTTACTTAAGATTGTTACTACCTTGAGGAAAAAAAATTCAGCTGTCAGTGGCTGATGTTCTAGCTGCCTCTCTGTGTGTTACTTACAAAACATGTAAGAATTGTCACCAATAATGTAGTCATGGAAGCATTATTTTCCATGTTCTGTTAATAATCATTCTCTCAACTTCAGATAGAAACACTTATCTTGTGACTTACTATTTGATTTTTCTGTTGTAAAATGTGATTCCAGAGGTGCAATCTGCAGACATTAGTGATGAGTTACTACTCCCATGTCATATGTGAAGCATTTTCATTTCTCAGGAGTTGTGGAATAGCTTAATTCCTATAGAAACTGCAGAAGCAGTTTTTGAAGTGCCTGTGTCTTGATGATGCACACCCAATGCAGTGAAGTGGGTTTTTCACATCGCATTGATTTTGCTTTGCTTTCTATACCCCCCATGAAGTGAAACATGAAGCCAGCATTCTTGCCTGGAAAAAGGCACCATGTACTGTAAATGGGATTCTTATTTTTGGCTTTTGTTCATGGTGGTAAAGACGCACAGCAGGTTTCCTTGACCTCAGTGATCTGTTTGGTGGCATAGCTCTTTCTTGGGCAGGCTGTCGGGCTGTAATGTGCTTTTAACTAAGCATATGATAGTTGATAAAATACCTGGTATTTTGAGTAATTATCTTTTTCTCTGTCATGTGTCTCAGGTAACTTGTAACTCCTCTTGCTATTCCTGTCTCCCTCCCCCTCTGTTTTCACAGCCTTCTTAGCATCTGGTTCTTCTCTTGGTGTTGAGATCCTTAAGTGATTGAACTGTTCTTAAACAACAACAAAAAACAGATTTCAGATCTATTTACTCTCATTTTTTTACTCAATCTCCAGAGAAAACTTGACTGCTTGTTAATTATTTGCCAAAGTATTCAATATTTGTCAAGAATGTTTGGGTGACTGGCAAGTCCAGTATGTGACCAGTGCTTTATATCAATTTCAGTGCACCTCAGCTGAAGGTTTGCTTTTGTTTGATTTGTTCAAAGCCTGTTGCAAAAGTGCTGATAAGCAGCAATATTAAATTTTCAGCTCTTATGTGTCGTAATCACTAGAGCATGGAAAATAGCATGTGGAATTACACCGGTAAAGGTTATGTCTCATAAAACGTTTATAATTACCAAGTGAGATTCCCTGTAATGAGAAGCATTTGCTGGCAGTGATTCATTTTGAACTGTAGTTCTTATTCTTTGCTCTTATTTTTACCATGTTGTGGCCTTTGACCTGGAAGTGAAACTTTTGTCCTTTTGACACTAAAGGTTAACAGAGCAGGAAACTAGATCACTGTGTGTCCCTTCTTCAACCAGGATAATTTAGTAATTGTGTAATTATCTGAAGACTCCCATTCTGGTACTAAAAATAGTATTAAAAATTAAATGAATGTAATTAATTTTAGGTCCATCTGAGTCATCTGTTTTCTGGTTTTGGCAATTATATTCTCTTGGACATGAAATGCAATGGACTCTAGATTTTCAGAGTCACCAGTCGTTTATGGAGCTAAATGTGGTTTCACCGAGTCTTCTGACTGGTCTCTTGCCAGTTGGTGTTTGGATCTGCAACAAAGGGTCATCTTCACAGGGTACAGTTCCAAAACCTTAGGTACATCTTTTAGGGCACTTTACCAGTAGCAGTGGTTGCATTACACTGGGCTGTGTTCCCAGCAATGGTCTGAGTTAAGGTGTATGAAGAGTGCATCTCATTGCTGAGGACATGAGCCTGTGCAGCTGATACATGTGTGATCTTCACTGAAGTGAAAACTTAAATTATCTTCTGTTCTTCTTTTTTTCCTGCAATAAGACTTTATTCCACTTTCCTTTTTTATAAGCAATCTCAGGACCCACCTGCTGTGAAGGGCCTTACCTTGGCCACCAAGGTTCGTAAAACCATGAGCAGCCGAGTACACGAGGCAGTGAAGGCAATTGCACTGTGCCACAACGTGACACCAGTGTACGAGTCCAACGGGGTGACAGACCAGGCTGAAGCTGAGAGACACTATGAGGACTCCTGCAGGGTGTACCAGGCCTCTAGTCCTGATGAGGTCAGTATCCATTTGGCTGTATAAGAATATAAATATGACCTTGCTTGTTGCTGGAAAAAAACCTATTTGGTGAAAGTATTCCTGTCTACTGAAGGAGATAATATTTTAATGCATTTATTGCACTGATAACCCATTAATAGACCATGAGTGCCCTCTCAGCTGATACACTTAAGCCAAATCTACCTCCCTGCCTGAAGCTACAGAGCTACATAATGACTATAATCTGGCTGGTCTGCATCACAGTTTTGCTCATGTTTCTGAACCTTTTGTCCAGGGTGTATTTTGCAGTTCAATGCTGTGAATCCCTTTGACAATGTTTGTTAAATTATAGGTAATCTTGTCTTATTTGAGGGATAATGACTTGTGGAAGGGGGTTAGAGCACTCCTACAAGTCAGCTTGTCCCTGACCTTCAAGATTCAAATTTCTGAACCAAGTGAAGAAGAGTTGTAAATCACACTGGGTAGCGTTGCTAATTCAGGGCACATCCCTTCCCATGCAGATGGGACAGACCTAGAGCCCTAGTTGTCTCTGCACAGTGAGTTAAGTGCATGAGTTTGTCTCAGGGCAAAGCTGGGCCCTGCCAATTCTCTCCGGGCACCCAGTCCAGCCAGAGCTATGCAGGGATGTACAGTAGGGATGAACTTTTTACAGCTCTTTGGAGACTCACTGGAGACTCTTACTGAGCACTTGAGAGATCAAATTCACTACAGGATTTAGAGTTAAAGTATTCTTTGCCACGCTCTGCAAAATTTGGAAAATCTAATTAGTGTGTTGTTTCTTTCTGTGATGAAGGCAGGAGGAATAAGATAGGGTTTCCTGTATTGGTTGTACTTCTTGGATACATCTTTAGTGCAACAAAGGTAAAACAGTTTGTTTTTTGTTAATTTGTACAATTACACTTGCTCTTTGCCATTTGAAAGACTGAATTTTGAAACTTCCCATAAGAATCCAAGTGACAGCATGAGATCATATCATCCATTTGACTTCATTTGAAGGGTTCTTCCATTTATTGCCCCAGATAAAGCAGGTTTGCCCCCTGTAATAACCTTTTCACCTTTGACATCAGAAGAGAAGCTGGCTTTCCTCATTCTTAGAGGTGAGAAATTGTTTGCGTAGAAATAACTTTATTCATTAGAAGCCCAGCTGTGTGAGCATTTAGAGATTATCGCATGTATTACTGAAGGACTGGCACACAGAGTTAGCTGCCACATTTCACGTGCATTCAAAGTATTCCCTGTAGTGTTTCTTCCAAAGCAGACAATTCATTCATTTCACACAGTGTATTCTTGCCTGCACTATACAAAGCTGCACCCTTGCTTTACTATCTCCCACCTCTATTGGTGTGCCTATAGTGACAAGTGCTTACTCCTCCCTGCCTTTGGAGCTCGTGGGCAGTGTGCATGCATGCCCTTTCCCACCACATAATCTGAGACAGTATTTTGCTTACCTGCTTTTCTCCTCTAATGTGTTGCTGTCCCCTGTACAGAAAGCAACTGCCTTTGGATTGATATGAGTTCTGAATGATTTCCAGATGGTATTTTTTTGTGATCTCCATTTAAGTGGGGTTTTTGGTTTTGATTTTATTTTTTCTAAAGCGTTTTGCCCAGATCCTCTGTTTATTTATGTGTATGCAGTGGTATATAGTGAAGTCAGTTGTTTTTCTTTTCCTGTTTTGCTTTATACTGTTCTGTCTTTAAAATATTTATGCAGCAATTTGTCTCAAATACCCAAGGGATTATTGTTTGTTTGTTTTACTATAGCATGATAACTAACCCATGTTCATTGTTTAAGTTCTTTTTTACTTTCTTGTGGCGCTTTAAGTGGTGAATTACAGTGGGTTCAGAAATCAGATATGTTTTGCTGCACTGAGGAAATCTTGTCTGTAGGTCTTAGATATACAAATATTGTTTAGACATGCTCTGTATATGTCATACTAGATGGTACAGAATGCAGGATCAGCACAAGCTGAGTCCTTTAGAAGAGAGCGATGCTGTTAAATAGCATTCCCTGCAGAGGAATGGCTTTGGACTCCTGTTAAAGCTAGCCTTTGAAATTCTATATCAATAAAATATTGCCATGGCAGGGAAGGTCAGTTTATGAAATGAGTACAAAAACTTGTATTCTCTTTACTTTAACAGCAAGGGTAATTTCTACCAGTTGGCATAGGATTCATTTCCTGTAACAGAAAGCAGGATTTCCTAAATTTGTTTCCTGTGCATGCTGCCATTTAGAAGTCTTGAAGTATCTTTATTCAGATATCAGTTACAGCCTTGGGGCTCTGCAAGCCAGTTGTCAGTTGTAGCCATACAGTAACTAACAGGGGAAATGAAATAGATATAATCTGATCAGAGATAAGAGTGCCTGGGATTCCTGGGCAAACAGTCTTTAACCCTGACAACCCGCTGCAGCTGCCAGGACATGAAAGGGTGCCCTGATCAATTGGTTTCTGCTTGCTGTCTGTCTGCCTAGGCAACCCTAAATGGGACATTTGTAGAGCAACTCATGGCACAGAAGGATCAATTTGTCTCTTTAGAATGAAATTTATTAGTCGATATCCACTTCAGTGGTGGCTTGGGTAATTCAATTGTCAGAAAGAGCAAAGTTTGGGGGATAGCGTGTAGCTGCTCTGCTTTTGTAATTCTCAGATCTGCATCTGGCTTGGCCTGGATGGAGCTGCGGAATCCTGGAGTATGATTAGGGGCTTTATTCATTTCCCCTCATCAGTGAGTGTGGGCTCTCTCCTGAAGGTGTTTGAGGGATTTCAAGCCTGCTTTTAAATCTCCTTGGTTTAAGCTGTAAACGTACTTTTGTATTTTGAATGTTTCTTTTTGCTGTGACTGAGAGCATCTCTGGTTATCTGTTTGCATGGCACGGAGTAAAACTCTTCTGTCCCACAACTGAGCTGGAACATGCTCCCTGTCTTGGGGTGCCCAGACCCTGCGGAAGAGCCATCAGCACTTCCCAGAGCCTGGGCCCATTGTGCTGCCTCTTGAATGGGGACGGTAATTTCAATGCTTTTAGTACATCTGATGGGAACACTTCAAAATTATATCATTTTCTCTCCCAGTAATTATTCATTAAGCATTATAGAGGCTGGGAAGTGGCATCTTCAAAGGGGTCAGCCCCAGTTCCCCCTGGTGCTGAATGCATTTCACCTGGAGGGCCTTTAAGGGTTGACAGGACCCATGCCTTCTCAGGAGTAGAATGGAAAAGGGGGGATGTCTTTCATTATTCATCCCTTTCCATTGATGTATCTTTTTGTGGTCTCAGAGCCATTGGGAGCGGCTGGTGTTTTTCAGGGCAACACAGTTTGAAGCATGTCATGGGCATGGCATAGCGCCTCTGACGTGCTGCTCATCCATTTGTTCCTCTGTACAAGGCTTTAATACTTCCTGACACAGGATTTTAAATGAGACTGTCGGGGAGGAGGTGCCTGTGAAAGGAAGTAGCAAAGGAGATGCTTTAATAGGCTGAGCTGGGAGCAGAGATTTCTGTCTCCAGAGATTTGCAGCTTACCACCATGGGCAAATCAGCAGTGCTGCGCGCACAAAGCATCACATAACTTCATGCTGTGAAAAATTCCTGATAATTATTTATTAACCAGAGTATTAGGGACCCAAGCCCCATCTGCTCTGGGAGGCTGTTAGGAGGATTATCTGACTGCACACCTTAATGCACCAAGGATGGCTTGAAGAAACTTCTGGAAAATATAAGCTTGAAACAGCCTTTAATTTGTTGTAATCTTTGTGAATAAGCTTGCAAAAACTTGCTAATGTTAAACCAAACATTGATTCAAGTTGATTTAAAGGTCTTTGTTATAAATACTTCCATTTGTATCTGTATCTTATGTATAATTTCCCAAAATAAATTCCATTTTAGTCTAAGGCATTTGCGGTCACTTAAGGCATTAAAAGCAGAACCTGAAAAGGCACAATGTATAATAAACCTTCAAGTCAGCAGCAACCGTATGCCCAGCAGTCTCATGCCTTTGAAAATGTCACTGTAAAATACATCCAGTATTTCACGTCTGTTTGGAAAAAGTATCCCTTGATCCTTTCTGGAGGCCAGTGATATATGGGCTCATGTCAGCTGCTGCTGCCATCTGTTACTGCCAAGACAGCTTCTAGAGTCAAACCCCCATATCTCAGCAGGCTGGATCTTAGATGGATGTGTCAGCTGAGGTGAGTTTTCTGGTGGAATTGTCAGGGAGGCAAAATAAAGGCTTGGGTCATCTGTCATGACTGGTTGTAATCTAAGTGAAAGATTGTGATGAATTTAGTGTTGTAGGTCCTTAAATTCTAGGAGCTGCAATCAAAGTGATACCCACACAAGTTCATTTAAATTAGTTCTGGTGCGTGCCTTGAACACTCTGGGATCTGGTTTGGGTTCTTTAATTTGGTGGGGTGTTTTTAATGTTTGGAGAGAAGTGATTCTCTGCTAATGGGTGTCTGAGCCAGCCTTCAGCTCTCTTGCAGTACAGAGGTTGAAAGCTGTTGATGAACTGTTACTACCAAAGTATGACATAGAGCTCATTCTGTTTGCTTTTTTTTTAATATGAATTGTTAATGTGCTCTACATTAGTGTTTCTGGCTTTGATACTGTAAATCCAGGGTGAATGCACTGTTCTGAATTCTTGATTTCATAAACAGCAAGCCGGGAAATAGCACGTTCAAGAAGTAAAGAGATGTGCCTGATGTGCCCAAGTGCCCCAGGTCTGGGCGAAGGGTGCCGGTGCCTGCTGTGGCTGAAAGGTTGTCCTTTGAGATGTGATAGGTGAAGGCAGGGATCTGTCCACCTCCTCCTGATAGTCCATCAGCTGAATCAGGCAGGAGCTGGGCTGCCTAAACCCCCAAAACACTGGTAGTAAGCTTCTAACCTGAGGAAGAGCCTGCTAAAAAGAGCCATATAGGAGCATGTATGAACTGGTCTGTTCTGCAGTGCCAGTAATGACTAATGAGCTTCTCTGCGGCCCCCACCCACTACCCCTTCCCCTCTGGTGTTCCTCAGGGGAGGTATGGCTTGGCCTGGCTGCCCTCACTGTGGCTTTCTCCTTTCAGGTGGCTCTGGTACAGTGGACTGAGAGTGTGGGCTTAACACTGGTGGGTAGAGACCAGTCCTCCGTGCAGCTGAGGACACCGGGTGGCCACATCCTGAACTTCACCATCCTCCAGATCTTCCCCTTCACTTACGAGAGCAAGCGCATGGGGATAATCGTTCGGGTAAGTGGCTTTGGGTAAGCTCTTGTGTCTCTGAATCTCCTGCTAACACAGTGTGAAACTTGTAAACCACTTGTTCTCAGCTGTGCTGCTCTTCCCGGCTGAGTTTTGCAGTCTTTTCTAGTTCAGGCTGTAGGTTTGTTCTCTGTTTTGAGCTAATGGCATCTCACTGCTCAGTGAGACATCCTTTTCCTTGTCTGTATTTGGTAGTAAGTGCTGTAATGCCCTGGAGTATCTTTAGTGTATTGATCTTGCATCAGCCTTCCAGTCCTTATAGCAGCCATCCAGTACCTAAAGCGGCCTAGAAGAAAGCTGGAGAGGGACTTTTTTAAAAGGGCATGTAGGGAGAGGACCAGGGGGAATGGCTTTGAAGTGTCCCTGGGGTTGTCTTTTCATCTGTCCAAAAGCTGCTACCTGTCCTATCCATGCCACAATTGTGCTGGCAGGGCTGGGGGGACTGTACGATGGACTGAGATGACCCAGGTCACGAGTGCTGAGAACATAGTGTCATGAGCAGGGTTTGAAAATAGCTGAGTAAAGGTAAAAGGGTGCTTTTGTGCGAGTACCTTTATCAGCAGCCACAGAGACTGCGCACACTAAATACGTGCCCAGTTGAAATTATATGTGTAACTTTTTGGTTCTATATACAAATACAGTATAAGATTGGACTTTCAGGAAAAAAAATCCCTTAAAAGAAAGAAGAAAGTCTGGGTGTTAAAAACAGTTGTCCGTTACCATCACTAATTTCCAAGGTAGTGCTAGAGAGTCGGTGTTAGCAAGGTAAACAAACCCAGCTATGGTAAGACACTTCCATTTGCCTGTGAAGCAAAAAAGGTGAAGCAGTCTGAATATTTCTTTTGGAGGTAATTAAAGCATCCTTGTTATTTTCTACTGAGAGTACAGGTAGATAAGTGGTACCAGGAGTCTAAAACATGAATATGAAACCTGTAATCGAGGGCAAGATATGATTTGTTGTGTCATTTCCTGGGAAGTGCAAGTTTGTTATATGTTTGTTAGGGTGGAAAGAATAGGTAAGATTGATGGGTTTATAACCATTTCCCCCCCCCCCTTCATTTACTCTGTGGTAAAACTGGATGTTTGTTTTGGGGTGTCTGGAAATAGGGTGTAAAAATATCTTCTGCCTCAGGTATTTTAAGTTACAATAGGAGGAGTTGCCTTTGCTTTTAGTTAGAAGCAATCAGGATCAGCATTGCATGCATGGCTCTCATTGACAGCAGATTAATGTAGCCTGCTTTAGCGGCTGATGTTTGGTAGCTTCACAAATCTCAGCTTCTCTGGAGGCCTGGGAGAGCACAGCCACTGTCAGAAATGAAGGGCATCTTGAAGGGATGATGTGAAATGGAGCAATGCAGTGGTTGCATTCAACAACAACAAATGTTGGAGAACTTCAGTATTGCTGCTACCAAGATATCTGGTGATAAAGATGGAACTGTAATAGATGCATACAATTATTTCCACAACCCATGAACGACAAGATGTGTTTAATGTGGATTGAACATTGTTAAAGCTCATGCGAGTGGCTGTATTTATATTATACTGTCTGAGTATTTTGGATGTGAATCTACTGTTGTTCAAATAACTGTTTTTGAGTTCTGGATCACACAACACACTGTAGTGTACAGGGCACAAATTTGTATTTCAAGTTGTTCCAGGCTTTGGAATATCAAAACATGCCCAAGGGCAGGAATGTTAGTTGAAGTGGGCTGATAGGCTCAGCTTGTGCAAAGTAATCGGTGTGTTAAATCTGTGAATCTAGAGTTCAACCAAATGCCATTGAAAGTACATAGCCAGCAGTGTTAGTGTTCTCACAAATGTCTTGTGCTGTGTGGGACAGCTGCAGCAAGTATAGTGCATATCCATTTAAATACAGCAAGTGGTGTTCTTCAGGTTATTTATTTTTATAGTGGAAATTATGTGGACACTTCAGGTAACCTTTTCAAGACCTAGAATAAAAACATTAGCAATAAAAGATGGAGGATTAAACCGTCTCCCTTCACACTGCTTATTGAAAGTGCAAACTTCAGATGAGATGCTGTTTTATCGAAGTTGTGAGAAATGGGCTGACCATCAAAGCAGGGGTGCACGTCATTAAATTGTGTTCTTATGCTCAGCAGAGAAGTGCATGCTCTGAAATTTTCCATCTAAGTGGACGAGAGTCTTTCCCCTCCTCTCCCTCTTTGATTTGAAGCTTATTCATTTTAAGTTATCCATTATCTACATTCTCCCCCATTAAGAAGAAAAAGATTTCTATTTTGCATTTCTGTATTTAGAATATTAATGCCACCAAAACCAGCAAAACTCCTACTTCTGGTCAGTGGGAGCAATATCAGGCACAGATCTTGGCTGTAAATACTGTTAATAGAAGCACTGGCCCCTTTCTGTTGTGCTTGGTAATTGAGTGTCTATTTTGCAGCCATTGAGTTGCTGCTAAGCCACTAAGATCAGCTCCCTATGTACCCTCTGCAGAAGTAGGGTGTGAGTAGCACATGTTGTGTGCCTAGGTATAGCTTTGCTATGTTCCTGTGTGCTCCCAAAATACTACTTTAAGCAGGGTTTTCATTTCTATTAAAAAGGAGAAAAAAGGGTTTACAAACAGGTAGTTGTCAAGTTAAATTTTTCTTTGATTAAATATACATGTATGCATGTGTAGGCGCTCCGTTTGGTTTTGATCCACAATTTGCAAGGTGTTTACCTCTCAAGTGTATCTTCTAAACCTGTTTAAAAAACAGTTTAAAACTTGTTTAAAAATCTGTATATTTTAGAACTTATTTAAAAAACAGAAATAAGAGGAAGGAAAGTAGCTTGAAGTATCCCGAAGATAACACAGAGTGAGTGACCAGGAAGGAGAGGGAGGGAGAACTGCAGACAGAGACTGCACTCAGGACTGTAGTGAGTAGAATTCAAATGGCAGTATTTTCTGTTCAACCATACGGATACTGCTTGTTCTTGTAAACCACATCTTTTTCAGCTGGCAGGAGCCCGTGGGATCATCCTGCCAGGCTTCCTGTACAGTCTGGGTATGGAGTTTCAGTGAGTGATTCATGTGGCCACTCCTGCAGTGCTGTTACTGAGCCCTTGGCAGAGATGCCCATCTCCTTGCTGGTCCTGTCCTCTCCGGCTCTTATAAAAAGATCTCTTTCAACGTATAACTTTTAGCAAATAAAGTAGTAGTAAATGCTGGAAACAAGTAGCAGATGTTGCCTTGTTTGGGATGTTTTTGTTATATCTCCATGTTTGCTAGTTATCAACTGTCATTTCTGTAGCTGATTATTTTAGTTCTGAGAAGTCTTGTTTCTACCAAAGCAGCCACTCTTCACCGTCCTGTTTACTGACTTATCTTCTTGAAAGAAGGCCTGTTTTTTTGACCACAATATTTTCCATTCTTCTTTTTCTTTGCATTTTTTTTCCCCTTACCCGTGTGGAATGATCTTTGTTGTAAAGCAAAGATAGTGCTATTGTCATATCTGGAATTGAAAGAAGCCTTTGAACTGTGGCCAGAGTCAGACCACGGTGGAAAAAGATGCCTCTCCAAAACAATATAACTGGCAAATCTCTGTGTAGATTTATAGTGTGATCTTACCATAATATGAGAACGCACTAACCTCCTATTGAACTTGGTGAGAGGAAATGACTAATGCAAGGAGATAGCTGATACAGTATTTATATTGGACAAAAAAATCTAAACTATCTTAAGCCAGTTCTGCAGCACGGGAAGTGAAGTCTTTATTCAGTTTCCTACAGAGATGTTGTTAGACACTTTTTAATCAAATAATTTAATAGATAAACCTTTACATTTAGCTATTGCCAAAAGTGTTCTTTTATTTAAGCGGATTCTGGTTGTTTTGGTAGGCTGACACACATTTTGCTTTGTGGATGTGGGGGTATCAGTACAGGAAGGTTTCTTGTTGGATGTTTCAGGACACTGAAAACTGTACTTAAGCTGAATTATAAGAATCTTCCTTGTGAATATCTCTATGAGCTTGGCAAAATGTTCGGTAAAGGAGCTTCGTTATCTTTGGCTACTCCTGATTTCCCTAGCAAAGACACTTGCTTCTTATCTTTGCTTTTTTTTATCCACATTAGCTGCTGCTTTTCTTTTAAGCTATGGTTATAAACTGTTTTGCCATTGCCACAGGGTGTTAGACTTTTGCCTACCAACTCGAACTGTTAGTGTATGAGAACCTTCACTGCTATTTTGTGTAATAGTGGAAGAGATTGCCATGTATATTAATAGTGTAAGAAAGCAAGTGTCCACTGTGCTTTTCTTTAATACCTTTTTTTCCTAAAGTATTTCCCCCCTTCATTTGCAGCTGTGTATTCCCAGACCTTCCTGGGCTTTTTGTTTTAATGTGTTAAGTTTATTTACTTCTTATCCCTGGTGGCTATCTTGGTTTACAGAGCAGTTTGTCCCTTACTCGTTGTTTTGTCTCCTTTGAGGAAATTGCCAGGGTTTCCATTAGCTTGTAATACTCATAGCTGTGACCTCCTTAGATGTCTAGTTAGAAGAGATTTTTTAATTTGTGTTAATGTAAATATGCTTTGCTTGCAGCCTACAAATTACTGTATCAGGTAAGGCAGGCAGCAGTCTAACCTTTCTGTGGCAAGTGTAAACTTTAATTATGCTTATGCTGTAGAATGCAGCAGAAGGGGTAAATTAGAGTGGGTTTTACTCTGTTAAGCTTCATGCATCTGTTTTATTGCTTCAGGTAAGTATGAAATAAATTTTCAAGCTGAGGACCAGAGGTTATTCCAAAGGCACGCACAATCAGGATTGAGAGGTGTCTGTGTAAAGATGTCATGTTGCTGATTAAAAAGCTCATCATCCTTGTCTAAACCAGTAATTTCCACTCTGAGTAACCATGTTGCAGTTGAATAGGCATCTGCTTTTGGCCCCCAGACAGATGGACCTTCAGCCTGATCCAGTGCAGGCATTTTTGTGACTGGTGTGCAGAAAACTCATCACTTAGCTTGCTGAGGCCACTCCAAATATGCTAATAGTGGCCCAACTTAGACTCCTCTGTTTCTTATCTGCAGGATGAATCAACAGGAGAGATCACATTCTATATGAAGGGGGCTGACGTTGTGATGGCTGGGATCGTGCAGTACAACGACTGGCTGGAGGAGGAGGTATGGGGCTGTCTCCCCTGTGTATGCAGGGTTTCTCATGCGAGTGCTTTTCTCCTTCCAGGGCAATGCATGACAAAGCTTGTCAGCGTGGCAGGGTGCTCATAACTGCTAAAACATCTGTGAGTCAGAAGGTCACTGATGTCTTGGCAGTTCATTGAATTAGACTTCAGCCAGATATATATGTAGTAACAAAAAAGTCAGGTGGAGAGTTCAACATACTTAGTGCAGAAAGTCCTGTAAATACAATGGGTTTTGCTCAGAACGGATTGCTACTCAAGGTCACCACATTTGTCCTGGGCTTGATCCTGTGTTTGTATTTATTGTAGACTGAAAGGTCTAATTTCAAAACTATATTGGGCAGCTTTATACTGGGATATCTCTATCAGGTTGGTAGTAATGCTGATGCAAAGTTCATAGCAGTACCTTCCATTACTGATTCTCCCCACCTCCAAACCCTGGTGTTCGAAGAAATAGTATTACCTTGGTCTTATTTTAAAGAGTTGATGGCCAGAGATGTGAAGTCTACAAATCAAAGGCTTGTGTCCAGTTACTTAACACATGGAGGAGATGTAATCAAGTGGGGTTGGTTTTGTCACACTGGTACAGCAGAGAGAATGTTTTTTGCTTCTGATCACTGGAATAGATTGCAAACTATTGCAGGTCTCCTTTTTTCCTCTCAGGTTTATCATGCACTTTATCAGATGCTATAGACTCACTAGGGTTGCTCAAATAGGGTGGTTATTTTCTTAACTTGCTATCTTACATTGCCATCTCTGCTATGCTGTGCATAAATCATCTTACTTGTGATGGAGTTTACGGTTTACAATGTGATGTTTCTTTTTCAGTGTGGTAACATGGCTCGGGAAGGCCTGAGGGTTCTTGTTGTAGCCAAGAAGTCTCTGACGGAAGAGCAGTATCAAGACTTTGAAGTAAGTTTTTGTTTGTTTACTTTTCTTTGGTTTTAAGCAAACAATCGCTGAAGTGATTCTGACAGACCTCTGGTGATAATGCTGCCTCTCATCTCCCTCCTCCTGCTAGCATTGTCATTCTTCAATGTCAAAGTTGCTTTTTAAGTGATATGTATGAAACTGGATCCCAGCCAGAACCCTCCAAAATAGTTCCTGAATCCTGCCTTATAATCTTTTGCAGTAATAAATTCTGCGAATCTTCATCATTTGTTAGACAAGTTGTGTTTGTGTGGGGAAACATGTTGGCTTTCAGTTTTCATTGTTGCATTCTGACATCCATGGAAACTGCAAACAACCACAATATAACCCAGCTGAGCTTCATGGAAGCAGAGGCTTCACACATGAGTTTTATTAGATGGGTCTCTACACACAGCACTATGTTGCTTACCCCAAACAGGTAAAATGTGAAGCAGAACTGTTAAGTTAAATGCAGAGAGGAGATAGTGGAAATGCTTAGGATTCTCCATTGCCGTTGTTTGTAGATGTGTTAGTTGTGAAAACCATGGTTAGACCTGTGGTACAAGGAAGTTGCTTCCAGGGTTTCTGTAGATGCCACTTCAGCAGCTGCTGTGCATTGGTGTGCACACGGATGTGATGTGCACTGTGCTGCCCAGCTGTAACAGGACAGGGACGAAATGACAGAAACTTCCTGAAATTGTTTCCACCTTATTCTGTAATACACACCTCATGTTCACCAGCCATTACAGGTGGCATCCCTGAATTGGGAGTTAACAGCAAGAGGTTGACTAGTTAACCTGCAGGCTGGCTGTGTGAGTGAGTGGTTGTGTCTGCTCTGTCCTCAGGCACGCTATGTCCAGGCGAAGCTAAGTGTGCATGACCGCTCCTTGAAGGTAGCCACAGTCATCGAGAGCCTGGAAATGGAGATGGAGCTGCTGTGTCTCACTGGCGTGGAGGATCAGCTACAGACGGACGTCAGACCCACTCTGGAGACACTGAGGAATGCTGGCATTAAGGTCTGTCCAGCCTAGTGTTACTCCTAGCTGGAACACTTAGACCCTCTGGAGTATGTGGCACTGTCCTGCAGCCAGTGAGTTATGGCAATGTGGAGGCCCTGTCAAGCTACGTGTTTCACCAGGTTTAATTTCTAAGTGGGAACAGTAGGGCTGGCCAATGCATTTTAAACGTCACTTTGGGAACAGAACATGCTGGAAACAGTAAATGTTAACTGAACACATGAAAGCATGTCACCTTTTGAGCTTTTCTTCTGATGTTACTTAAGCCCTGCTGGTAACTAAGGACTACACAGCCACTTGATCACTCTGCCCTTTTCCTGTCCGTGGACAGGATGGGGAGGAGAATCAAAGGAATGTAAAACCCATGTGTTGAGATAAGAGCAGTTTAATAATTGAAATAAAGTAAAATATATTGATAATAGAAATAATAACAATACTGATTATAATAACAGGGAACAACAAAAAAAGAGAAATGAAAATTGACAAAACACAAGTGATGTGCAATACAATTGCTCACCACCCACTGACTGATGCCCAGGCAGTCCCTGAGCAGTGATCAGCCCCTCCTGGCTAGCTCCTGCCACTTTATATACTGAGCATTATGTTCTACGGTATGGAATACCCCTTTGGCTAGTTCAGGTCCTGGCTGTGTTCCCTCTGGCTTCTTGTGCTCCTCGCTGGCAGAGCATGGGAAACTGAAAAGTCCTTGATCAGGGCAAGTGCTACTTAGCAACCAGTAAAACATTGGTGTGTTATCAGCATTATTCTCAGACTAAAGCCAAAACACAGCACTGCACTGGCTACTAGGAAGAAAACTAACTCTGTTCCAGCTGAAAGCAGAGTATCTTCCCGTAACATGCTCTGGCTCCATCTGCAGAGAAGCCAAGTGTGTAGGCAGAGACTTTTGGGCAATTGTTTGTTTCAGATGTTGTATGAAATAAGCCTGGTTTGGGCGTGTTGGGTCCCTGGTGCACCAACTCCTGTGCGGGGGTTGAGGCTGAGCATACACAGCTTTTCAGTAGCCGCTAGAGGGAGTGTTAGCCAAGAGAATCGGGGGCTGGACTTTTTCTGGTTGTCCGGGCTTGGGTATGTCAGATTCAGACAGCAGTGGCCTGAGCTATGCTCAGCGGCGGGGGAACCGGTGGTGCTGCTTAGTTCCCATCTCGGAAACCTTGTCAGTCAGCTCCCAAACCTGCAAAAAGGAGTTAAAAAAATATAAATGAGTAAATACTCAGATTTGGGTGAAACAAGTAGGTGAAAGGTTCTGGTTGTGGTTTTTCTGCTGCAAACAGCGATGGGAGCAAAAATCTTGAGCCATGCTGTGAATCCAAAGCAGGGCTGTGTGTTTGGGATTTAGGTAGGAAGTGGAATTCAAGGCTTGGGACAAGCTTCCAAAAGTGTTTTCTGTTTGGAACTGTCGCTGTAAACAGCGATGACTTGAGCAGAGAAGTGTGACGAGTGGAATCAGGCAGCTTCTTAGCAGCACTGCGGCTTTTTCCCCCTGCAGCGTAGCCCTGGCCAGTTATTCCAAAGCTGCTTTTGCTTCTTTTTCTCTTCACCTTGGCTGGAGTCAGTCTCAGGGTGTGGACTGTGTCATCACACAGCCAGGCCAGCACTTCAGAGCACTCCTTGCAACGGTATGTTCATTAGGGTATTGCATGCAAGAAGTAAATCAAGAGGGAAGGCGGCCTTGTAATTCATTACAGGGACCATCTTGTTGAGATCAAATCTCTTTCCAACCTCAGATTATTAAACAAATAAGTGAGTCTTTGTGTGGTTTGTTTTGGTTTGGTTTGGTTTTGTGTTAGGTATAAATATATATATGTTTTTAAAGTTTCATGAAATATTCTTGGGTGGTGTCTTGAAAGAATAAAACATCAATGGAAAAACAAAAATCCAACCCAAAACTCTGGTATATTTACACTATTGAGAGAATTTCCTGTCAGATTATAAGCGGGTATTGCTGCTGGGTATGGCTGCTGACATTGCTTTCTAACACCCCCCCTCACCAGCACAAAATAAAAGGAGCAGTGTATACTTAACAAAAAAAAAAAAGAAAGGCAACAACCAACTGAGTCTGTTCCAGACGCACACATCAGCAGTGAGCTAACCCCAGTTGCATCATCCATATTTCAGGCAGAGCCACGAGGGATCTTTCTGCAGCAGGGCCCGTTTGTTTCAGCGTATGAGAAATAGCTGGGGTGGGACACATTAGCACACGCATACACATTCTTTAGCTTGAGTTTTGTGGGTTTATCAGCAGAATCTTGAAATATTGCAGGTGGGAAAAAATGTTATACATAGTTTGTAACTTCTTCTGTGTTTCAGCCTCTTTAAAAGCTTTGCTTTCTGTCATCTATGAGACTTTTCTTGTATGTTTTAAAATAGGGCTTTCTTTTAGAAGAATAGTTTGTACATGTATTCTAACAATCCTTTTGTATTGCCTGTACTGGCAGGTGGTACTTCTAGGTGTTCTGCAGATGTGGTTGTTAAGTTTTGTACTTAAGACATTAAATATTTGGATTTTAGGTGTGGATGCTGACAGGGGATAAGTTGGAGACAGCCACATGTACAGCCAAGAACGCGCATTTGGTGACACGGACGCAGGACATCCATACGTTCAGGCTAGTGAGTAACACCCACGTACCCCTCAGGACTTACTTGTGACCCCAAATTCTGGGACAGGAGAAGTGCTGAGATCACAACTGTTTTCCAGCAGTGAACTCAGAATATTGTTATCCTTTTGACACAGCTTTCTATCCCCTGAGTTTTTGTTTATCTGTCTGTGTGCTCTGAATAATTCTGTGTGCTGCCCATCCATATTGCTTTGGCTCCCTCTGAGACTTGTTTGTTTGGTTTTTCACCCCAGTGAAGCAAACCATTCCTCAGTTGCCATCTTTTCCCCAGGTGACTAACCGTGGAGAAGCCCATCTCGAGCTGAACGCCTTCCGCCGGAAGCACGACTGTGCTCTTGTTATTTCTGGTGACTCGTTGGAGGTAGGCTCCAACCACCTTGGGCTGCTCAGGAACAGCCCCAGATCACTGTGGCTGAATTTGAGTTATGTTATTTTAAAGAAACTTTCCTAGTACAAACATCGGTGACGCTTCTGATCTCTGTAAATTAGGTGTGTCTGAAATACTATGAGTATGAGTTCATGGAACTGGCTTGCCAGTGCCCTGCCGTTGTGTGCTGCAGATGTGCTCCAACACAGAAGGCCCAGATTGTGCGATTGCTCCAGGAAAGGACTGGAAAGCTCACCTGTGCAGTAGGTAAGGAGCTAGTTAGGGAGGAGAAACCATGTAGGGTGGTGGCTTTACTACTACTGCTTTTGAGTGAACAGCGCCGTGTTATCTCATAATACCCTGAAGTGCTGAGTTAGGAAACAGTTTTTTGTGGGATGGTTGAGCAGATGAAGTTTTGCATATTTAAACTTCAATGAGAAAATACTCTTAAATATTTAAGGTGATATCTTTGCAAAACAGAGCTTGAACTTGATCAGATGAAGTGCCATTGTTACTTTGTGAGCTTTATTTCAGCACTGTAGGTACTTACAGTAAGTGCTTACTTGTAGGTGCACTTACATGACAGATAAAGTAATCAGACCTCTGGATCTATTAAAAACAAAACTAAACTTCCTAAAAATTAAATTAATGCAAGTGCTTGGGGATAGGCAACCAAAAGTCTGATTTTCAGCCAGTAAGGGGTGGGGGCTGACATCTAACTGCCCTTGCACTGAGACATCCAGCAAAGATAAGAAAAGTAAAATTCAAAATTGATTATTTCTATTTACAATCCTGCTATTGTTGCTTAAAATCCTGCTTATGTTGATAGGGTTAAATGTTTCTTCTAAGATGAGTCTTGTG
This sequence comes from Psittacus erithacus, assembly GCA_009867235.2. Lineage (NCBI taxonomy): Eukaryota > Metazoa > Chordata > Aves > Psittaciformes > Psittacidae > Psittacus > Psittacus erithacus. Next base: position 55,505 of record WYDI02029647.1, on the reverse strand, counting down.
CAGATGTCTTCAGTGGATTTGCAAGTTGCCCTTGTTGCTTAACTACTGATGTCTTTTGTCTGGCCTGCAGGTGATGGAGGGAATGATGTTAGCATGATTCAGGAGGCTGACTGTGGTGTTGGAGTTGAAGGAAAGGTGAGATTATATTGTGTTTAATAAGACTTCCCATGGCAATTCAGGAGCTAGTTCACAAGTAACTCTTAAATGAATCCTTGGAAATTTGTGCAAGAACATGAGAAGTTTCCACAAGAATAATCAGCAGACCCATAGCCTTATCATGAAAAATAACTCGGCTGTAAAGGAGACTACTGCTCAACAAAGTTCAAGTTCGTTATTTGAATCTGCCCATGATAGTTTTGGAGCTTTAAATTGCACATAAGTGGTCTAAATGCCGGAGTTGAGTTATAGTTACCCTGATAACATCTACTCCACACTTACAATTAAAAGCTGTTTATATTTGTTTAGAAAGCAAACTGTAGGTTAGAGCTCTGGTTCCTGCATGTACTGCTGCTTGGAGTGGCAAGACTGGATTTGGAGGCAGTGGAAAGACTCTGCTTGGAGTGAGCCAAAACATTAAAATTGATTGAACTTTTGAGACGGAAAATTTGCATTCAATACTGACTTGATATGAGTGTCACGTTAGTGTGCACATTGTGAATCATAATCCAGAGAATTGCTTAGAATTGGAGCCCAGGGTTCAAATGGGAATTCTCCTCATTTTTGCTCTCTGCTTATAAGCCATGGTGTGGGAAGCAGAAGTGCTGAGGTAATACTCTCCTCCACCTAATGTATTGCAAATTTGCTTGGAAATCGTGTCAGCAATAACTAAATAATATGCTTTTTCTTTGTTTCCAATAATGAAATGATCTCCCTCTGCTTTTACTTGCTGTTGTACACAGGAAGGAAAACAGGCATCACTTGCAGCTGATTTCTCTATCACTCAGTTTAAACATCTGGGTCGTTTACTAATGGTGCATGGAAGGAACAGTTACAAACGGTCTGCAGCTCTCAGTCAGTTTGTCATCCACAGGAGCCTGTGCATCAGTACAATGCAGGTAAATGGACTGTCATGAGGATTTTTCCAGTGGAGAGGTGGAAAAAGCCAAATCAAAAAGTAAAGGTTTTTCATTTACCTTTTCATCAAGGGTAAAAGTGGTTCATTCTGGATGCAACTATTTATTTTCCTGCAAATTTTTATGGATTAGAAGTTAAGGATATTGGTTTGATTGAAAACACATAAGAAAGTTACTGGTATTGGGAAAACAATATTCTACCTTAGAAAACGTGGCTTTCAAGCAGCATGTCATTGCTGTTGTTTAGTAATGCTGGGAAATACTGAAAATCTGAAGCAGGGCAATACTCTCAAGGTCTCTGCTGAGTAAGTGCACTTATTTTCAGCTGTGTTTTAACTTCAGTTGCACTATTTGAAGCCCTTATTTAAGCAACTGAGGAGGACCTGGCTCAGACCTTACTGAGGTTACCAACAGCTGAATCTCATGCGCTGTGAAGTGTTCATGGGAGCTATGCTCCAAAGGCTGCTGAAGCTCATATTAACCTTCCCAAGTACTCAGCAGCTCACTGCAGCAGCATGGAGGCATTCTTTTCCTCTCCATTTCAAAGGGAACCTTAGAAACAGATTTGTTGTTAACAAAATTTACATTGCTTATGTGTGCAGAGCCTCAGTGTAACAAATACACAATTGCCAGTTGGCAGAGATTTTAAGAGTTTGTGAGCCACATTCCGCTCTTCACTGTGTGACTTGAGTGAAAGTTACAGTGAAGGACAGAGATTACTCTTTGGGAGTTGCGTTTTCATGCCAGAAAGTACTGATACATTCCTGAAAAATACTACATGCTTTTTGAGTAAAATACTTCATATTTGTGAGAAGGCTGGTTCTGCCCACTCCCCTCTTTGGAATAAACATGTTGGAGAGGGATGCACAGAGACAAAAGGTTCAGGCTCTAGGGGCAGTGTAGCTTACTCTGCAGCTGAAGGCAAGAACAGAAAACAAACCCATAACTTCTGACAAAAAAGAAGTCATCGTGAACTCTTCGGAGTTTGTATTGGTGAGTGTTCACTCTTTTTATGTTGCGAAGTCATCATCCAGGCATAAATAAGTACGTACCTGTTCTTCACAACATCTGGATCAAACCAGTAGCTGTGTGGAGGAAACTCTTTATGTTACATTACAAAAAGTTTTCCAAGTCCAGCTCTTCAGTGTTTGATATTAAACATCACTTTCACGCAAGGTTTGCATAGGAATAAAAAGGGTTGATATTACATTCTTCTGTCTTCATCTCAGGAATTTGGAGAACCTGCTGCAAGTATGTTCCAGTTTGAACAGAGTATATTTTTAAGCTGTTGCTGCGATATCTTAACGCCTGAAAACCTTATTTCTTTTATTTTCTAGGCTGTTTTCTCATCAGTATTTTACTTTGCTTCAGTTCCTCTCTATCAAGGCTTTCTCATCATCGGGTAAGAGCTCAGTTTTTACTACTAGTGTGAAAAACCTGTGCACAATGAGTAGGTTTGGGCTAATTAATACACAGAGCATGCACATCTCCACTCTGCATGTTTCTCAGCATTGCTTTAGATGAAGTATGTGATCCTTGTCCCCCTTCTGCTCCTCTGCACTGAGCAAAGCCACTAAGCCAGTTCTAGAAAGCTTTCCGCAAGGACAGTTTATCACGTTCAGAACATGAGAAGCGAGCCATCCTCCCTGAGCTGTTGCCTTGATCCTACTAAAAAGCAGAGGGACAGTCACTGTGCTTTGGTGCCTGCAGAGCAGTGAGAGCCAGTGCCCAGCTCCTCACAGTGTCAGAAGCAGGAAACAACCCAATCTTTTCAACAGGAGGAATGAGTTCCTGTCTAAGATATACTGAGGTTACACTTGTAATCCTGTGACTTTACATTTTTGCATACATAATTAAGAAAACAAACAGCAAATTCATCTCCATTTCCCCTGATGCAAACAGGATCAAGCCTGAAGGTAGAGCAAACTTAGGGGTTGGAACAGACTTGTCCTTGGCTCCATTAACACCAACTGCAATACTCAAACCAGTCGTCTGTGTATGAGGGTTTCCATTCAAAAGCCATTCAAAAAGTAAATCCCGGAGGTTTTTCCTGCACGCAAAACCTCATTTGCAAGTTTTTATAACACGCATGTCATTTGGCACTTCAAGAATATTGTATTTCCTTTCTGAAGGCTTGCATTTCTGTTTGCTCATCTACGCCTTAGATAATTTACTGGTCTTCTACCTTCGTGCCAGGTACTCCACAATTTACACAATGTTTCCAGTGTTTTCTCTAGTCCTGGACAAAGATGTTAAATCTGAAGTTGCAATGTTGTACCCAGAGCTCTACAAAGATCTTCTTAAGGTGCGGGAGACTTCTGTTTGTCTGTTTTAGTTTAAGGCAAGATCTTCACCTTGATTTGAAACTCTTCAACTGTGTAAAGTCAAATATATTGCTAATAGATACAGAACCTTATCATGTGTTTTCAAGCAAAATTGTTTTAGAGGCAAATTGAAATCAAGAGATACAACCAGATTTCCTGGCAGTTTGTTATTGAATGCTACATGAAATGCAATTTATTAAAAACGGCTGGGGAAATAGAATTTCCCTTCTGTGGGAAATTCTAAGGATTTAATATTACTGATTTGTTCCAAAATAAAGGGGAAAGAGAAATTGTTGGGGATTTGGCACTATCCTGAAGCCAGAAAAGGAGTGGGGAGGAGGGATATGCTCACTTGATGGAAGGAGGAGGTTATCACACAGTTTCTTGAATAGAAATTTGTCTAGTGGATGATCTAAAGGGACCTAAAGTTTGGTTGCTGTGCCATTTTTGTAGTTCTAGCATGAAAGTTGGGTCCTTCTCATTAAAGAAAGAAAACTTAATTTGATATTTACCATGGAAATAGCAAGAAGGCAAATCTTGGCTTAGGTTCCTTCTGTTTTCTTTATGGTTGTTTTTTTTTCTCTCCTGAAAAACTTCATGAATAACTGGGGTATGCAGACTGGCAACATCCGTCTTAACAGAAGGAAAGGGTGGACTGAGTCTTCAACAGATCCTTTCCCTCAAGGATTTTTACTAAACAGATACTCTCAAAAGCAAAGCCTGTTTTTCCAACAGCCTGAATAAGTCTCCATCTGGTTTCACTTGTATGTTGTCTCTTATGTCATAAACCACTAATTCTCCAACCATCCTTAGGCCTGGTCTAAACATAGGGGGGTTTTGTGCTGGTATAGCTGTGTTGGCTGGAGATGCTTTTTTTAAAAAGAAAAAAACCTATCTGCCTTCAAGATGATGGTGATTTGTATGTGTGTGTCTAGAAATATAATATTAATATATTCATATATATGTGTATACACACATCCTATATTTCATAGTACAATGACTAAACTCACGAGACTTCTGGCATTGAATTAATCGTGTGTGCAGTAAGGACGAGACTGTACTGTGCTGTGCAAGCAGTGAGCTTCCGTAGTCCCGGGCCTCCTTCATCCATCGTGAAAAATGAGAGTAGACACAGTACCTCAGGCAGGGGTGGTTGGTTCTCTTTTATCAATTGCTGAGTTAATCTGTAAGTGAGTGCTCATAGAAGAAAGTCCCAATGGAGCTTTGTCTTTTCTTTTTCTTCTTTCCCCCCCCCAGGGACGACCATTATCGTACAAAACTTTTTTAATATGGGTCTTAATAAGCATCTATCAAGGTAAGGAATCAACTTCTGATTGTGTCTTCAGATGTTTTAATGAGTACAGAATATCTGATTTCTTTGTATTGCAGGAAGTGAAATAAGGCATGAAGTGAATTTAGCAATTCATCATTGGGTTAATAAATATATATTTTTGTCTCAGAAAATCTTGGTAGCATTACCAAAGGAAGGAATTATCTAAAACTAAATATTGGCAGCAACTGGTCTACCCTGTCATAGGCAGCGATGTAGAAGTTCAAAGCATTGTGCCTCTTCCCATTAGGACCATCCTTTTTAATTCTGTGCATGTTCCTTTTGGTGCTTTAATTGTGCCATTGGTAGAGTAGAGCCTGTGACTCTTCCTGTCTTTTGGAAAAGGTTTGCAAACCTGTAGATTATACAGGTTAAGTCAGCATGCAAAGTACAGAATCTGTAGCTTTGTGTATTTTTATCTAAACCCGTGTAATAGAAGTGGCAATAGCTCTAGCAGGTTTTTTCTTTTGTCTTCTTTTTTTATCAAGTAACGTGAAAGTCAAATACTTCCTATAAGTATTAATCAGGGAATTATGGAAAACGTAAATAACATGGAGTTATAAAGCTAAAATGGTGGTATGATTCTGTGATAATATTTCTTGTTTTCCAAAACCTCTTTATGAAAAAGAGTCAGAATAAATGTGCCAAAATAAGCAGATAATTCTTACTGATTTACTGGATACAGCCATCCTCACTAGGGAACGAATCCAAGAATATGAAACCTCTGTTAGCATTATTTTCTGAAACCTAATGTGGTAGAACCCTACAACAGGGATTGGTCTTCTGGTGCTGTATAAATATGATGGCAAAGCCAAGGCATTTATAGAAAACTCAGAAGTGGTGGAAAGCTAAAGCCAGAAGGTGATGCACTGAGGGAAAGATTTCTTCTAGAGCTAAGACTACTATCTGGTTACAGTATTTGGTTAAAGTGACTTCACTTCTGATGTGCTAAATAACTAGAAAACAGCAGGCCAAACAATTGGGCTAGTTGCTAGCAGAGATGAGCCTGACCAAAAACTTGAGCAGTCCTAAACTTTGGAAAGTTCACAGCTGGATTTGAACTTTGTGGCTCAAGCTCTGGTCACTTGCAGGTTTTCCCTTCCGAAACGAGCCTAGTGTGATGGATGTTGGTGCGGATTACTCATGCTGCTAACATGAGTTATTTGTGCAGGTGGCTGTGCGGAGCGTTGTGAGCATTCCCTGGCCAGCCAGAATAGGAGCACGAAACAATGCATCATTAAGAGTGCTTTAATATGTACTCCTTTTAGGGGGAAGTGTAAAGGGGAGAGATCTTGGCCAGAGTAGTGCAAAGAGAGGCTAACTTGTAACCACTGAGCTTTTCAGCACCTTGCTTCCATCTAGGCACTGAGGCAATGCAGTAGGTTTCAGAAGTATTTAATATCTTTTAGCTTCTGAGTAGTGACCAACTGCTTTTCTGGGAGGAAGAGTTTTGGGATGTTAGAAATCGGCAGCTGCCAAAATAAGCGTGTATTAATTTCCTATCTCCATGTGTCTGTGAATATGATAGACTGTTATAAAAGTCTCAGTTACCTCTGCTGTAACTTTTCCCTGTCTTCTCATCAGTTCTGTCTCCTAAATAGTAACTGATTTGTTGTCATTACATTAATCAGGTTTCATGAAAAACAGTCTCAAGACATGTCTGTGTTTCAGCCTTTCCAAGACCTAAGGGTTTTACAGAGGGCTTTAGAGCTTAAACTGGTGTTTGAATAAAATACCCAAATGTTCCATTCCCTTGCAGGCAGCATCATCATGTATGGAGCACTCCTTCTCTTTGAATCTGAATTTGTCCATATTGTTGCCATTTCCTTCACTTCCTTGATTCTCACTGAGTTATTGATGGTGGCGTTGACGATCCAGACATGGCACTGGCTCATGATAGTGGCTGAGCTGCTTAGTCTCTCCTGCTACATAGCTTCTCTGGTCTTCCTACATGAGTTCATTGGTAAGGTTAAATGCCTTTTCTCTGATCAGTTAGTTTACAACCCGAATAGTAACAGGACTGTAAGGAGCTGAATTGAGCTTAACGGCTGATTATGAAGCCAAAGATAATTACAGTGACAGTATTTTGGACCTAAATAAGCTGCGTTATTTGAATACACTTTAAAGGCATTTTATGGTTTCTTCTCACAGCAAAATGCTAGAGGAGGTAAAGGTGGTCAGTAGAGTATGTGCCGCCCAGTGAATGTCATCTGTACTTTCAGAGCTCCACCACATATCAGCTGTCATGTACAACAGTGTTCTTTAGTTCCATAAGGGAACTGAACTTGGGACTACAGATTGAAGCCTCTGTTGTTGGTTTGAAAGATCTCATGTTTTAACTGAGTGAAGGAGCTGCCTTCTAAAACTTATTTTATCTTCGTCATTGCGGCCTCTCTCATTTGAGTTCAGTTATTGGTTGGTGGAGTTTTTTTAGTTGCCTGAAATAGAGCTAATCCTTTTCCCTAGCTAAAGGAAAAGGGTGACAAATTCCAGCTTCCCCCTGGAGCTGTCTAGTTGCAAATATCGGATCCATAGGGTTTCTTCCAGTATTCTTGCAGGAACCACAAGATGTCACTGCTTCTTCCATAAGCTCTTTGCTAACACTGAAGACAGTGAGGGTAACTTTGCAGTGGGCTACGGGCATCCCTTGCATATGGGTATACCAGTGTTATTTTGAACAATGCTTCAACTATCTTTGCAAAGATTCTGAGGTATTATAACCTGTTCCCAGGATGTACTTCCCATCTTCTTTGACTTTGTGCTCTTTTCTTTATACAGATGTTTACTTCATTGCGACTTTGTCATTCTTATGGAAAGTCACCGTCATCACTCTGGTGAGCTGTCTTCCCCTCTACGTCCTCAAGTACCTGAGACGAAGGTTTTCTCCCCCCAGCTATTCGAAGCTCACGTCTTAGGGCTGCTCTCCTTGCACACCAGAGACAAATATTGCACATGGCTAAGAGACAAAATCATGTAGTTGTTACTATAATGAATACGTCTGATATTTGCATAAAGATCATGTGGTAATCTCTATTACATGCTGCTTTATTGAAAAAGACTTCACAACTGCTGTGAATGGAAACTTAAAAGGGAGTTTTCTGAGGGTGGAGGCACTTGTTAGTTCATCCAGTTCTTGCTGCTTTTGTTCAACTTAACTGGGGTCAAACGCATGTAACTGCGATGATGATGGGCTTCTCATGCATGGTTAAAAGTATCTGAAAGCTGCTAACTGACCTCAGAATTCACATTTGAGAAACTTGTTCCTTTTTTAAGTATCTGCGCTGTTCCTTGCATTGTGTTATGTTATATTATTTATCTTTTTGGTTCAAGTAGTTACATTCTTCTTACATCTTGGAAATCCCTTAATGTAGGTGATGCACTATACTGCTGACAGCTGATTCCTGATTTATGGCATGCTGTTTCCATAATGGGGCTCCAGCATGTCCGATCTACACACACTTGAGAATCTGAGCGTGTTTGAGATCTTCCTTCAGTTGAAATGTGGTCACTCTAGTGATTTTGGAGGTATACAGGCATTAATAAATACAGAGAAATACTAGTCCAAAATGAAGAAATTCAGTTTTGTTTAGCTTTTGTGCTTCCTGTTAAAAGGAGCTGGTGACATAATAGCTTTACTTGGTGTTTATTTGTATAGGAGAAAATCATCTAAACTAAAGCAAATCCTCTTTGGGAAAGAAACTTGCAGTTGATCAGACTTGAAATGTGTTGACAACGTGAGAAGAGACTCGTACTGTTCTGCAGACAATGTGGCAGTCGTGTCTTGAATCCTTGGAGACTGAAAGGAGAGGTCACAGAGCTGCTACTCCTCACAGCTACATGAAATCTGTTTCCTGTTAGGGCGAAACTGGGAAGATGAGCTGCAAATAAGCTGAGGCACTCCTAGGTGGATGTTGTTCATGACATACTCCCTGCAGAGAGGCAGTTTTTTACTTGCTTTGCAGTTCTGCACTTGCTTTGCTCTAAAAACTAAACTTGAATCACAGAAATGGGATTCATGCGAAGGTATTAAGCTCATGTACAGAGCAATTTTATGAATTTATTTTTCATTTTCAAAAATTAAACTCAGTGAGTTCTGTTTTTATAATAAGCTTTGGTCCACACTTATAATCCTATGAGGAGAGCAACACATATGTAGTCTGCTCATGAGAAGGACAGAGTTATGAGAACCTTTTGCAGCTGGGCCCATGCATCAAACATGTATGAGGTTTTAGTGGCAGGCATCCTCATCTAATGGCTGTTTAGTCTGTGCTAAATTAGTTGCTTGCTGTCTCATTCCCACATCATAAAAAACACTGTTGGAGCTGGCACTGTTTGGCACCGTTGTTGGTCTACTGCATGGAGGGACCGGGAATGGCAGAGCCCAGGACCTGAGCTCCCCTTTCCTTTCTCAAGGCAGCTCTTCCAGGCCTGGACAGTCATGCTGGTGTGAGGAGCAGAAGCTCCATGGTCATCTGTGTGTCATGCTGAACCCCTTTAATGGGCTGCCAGCTTCTATTGCTATTGCTACAGGCGCTCCACTGTCGGAAGCAGCACAATGCTGCATTAAAAAGTCTGATGTGAACATCTGCGGAAAATGGGAGTGTTGTTTCAAAAGAGCTGGAGTCTGCGTTGACCCAGAGCGGGTATGGCTTAAATTTTCAGATCTAAGATAGCCGTGGCTTATGTGGTCAATGTGTGGTAATTGCTCCGGGGGATGTTTTGCACAACTTGACCTGCCTGCCTTGATCTCGGATCCTGTGAGTAAATATCAAAGAGGAGGGGAAGCAAGTTCCAGAAGATTTAGAGACAAATTAGATGTGCTTCATAATGTGTTTGGCTCAGGGTGAGAGGAAGGTACAAGTCCGTATGACCTTCTTGCTGTTTCATGTAGTGGAAGCCCTCCTAATTCAGAAAGTTATGTTTCAAAATCCTCCAGGAATAAGAACAGCAAATGCTCTGTGATCTTAACTTGCTGTTTTTTCTCTTGTGCCACTCTTCTGATAGATGCTTGTCTGAAGTCCTGATACATAGCAACCACCTTCAGAAACAACCTACAGGCTAAGGAAAGCTAATTCTTAGTATTGACCTTTTTATAAAATTTGCCTTTTTTCTTATCTTCTTCCCCCTCCTAAAAATGACAATATGCATTTCTACTTGACACATGTGTTCGTGTGGGCCCCGGAAGTCCAATATTCCCACTGATTTGTCTCGCAGGGGAAAAGTTGTGCCTGGACAGCCCATTTGCTTGAGGAGTTGGGCTAGCAGCCTTTTGCGAATTATGCCACTTTGCCAAAAAGGTACTTAATGTTGTCTTTAGTATGACTTGCTCCAGCTCTTGGATGATGTCAGCCATGCAGGTGTTCTGGAGTTCCTCAGTCAGCATTTGGTTTAAGCAGATTTAAACACAGGAATCGAGAATGTCTTTTGGCCACTCCTTGTGGCTGAGAAGTCAAGTCCCTTTTGACTGTCGGCAAACCCATTGCAGTACACATCTTTGTAAAGCCCTGACCCTATCCAGTGTGTATTAGGAGTTAAATGTCCTGCAAGAATAACAGTGCCATGCTTCTGTATGTAAATATTTGAGACGTATATATGGTAGAATTCACTGTTTCCTGAAGTCAATACAGTTTACACTGAGTGGACCATATTTGCAAAATACTAGCTTACACCAAGAAAGGGAGAGAATTGTGATTTCATTTATATTTATTGAATTGTAACTTTAAAAAGGAACTCATATTTAGTGAATCAATAGTAACGTATAGCTGTGTTTTGGGGTGTGAATGTTCCTTTGCAGGTAGTTTTTTGCACAAGGTTGTAAATCCAGGAAGTAATTTCTGTCTGGGTATACACTGCATTTTTTTAAAGCAATTGGAAAATTGAAACTGCCATTTAAGAAACAGCAGGAAAGAGGAATGATTGTTGTATTTTTCAAGTTTAGCACTTTATGTCTGCAATCTATTTCTCTTAAGTTATTTAAAAAATGTTTTTAAAAGCAAAGTTTAATACATATGTTCATACTTACTGTACATTTGAATAAATGGATTCTGTGCTGGAAATGTAATCTTTTTCTTCTAGTAAGCTCCTAATTTGTGCTTTTTGGGAGCGAAGGATTGTTTTCTTCTATGTAGTGTCTCGTGTGTAGCCTTACTTAGTATTCTTCCTATTCCTTTTTTTGTTCTGGTTTACATACTGTAGCAGTTCATGTTACCTGTGTACTTGGGGACTACGCTCCAAGTGATGCTGTAGGATAGCAGTGTGTGTCTCTCTTGCTTCCCATGGATGCTTAGGGAAGCCCACGCTTCGTGCTGTGCTGCCGCAGTGGTTAGTTATTGTGGAGGTTTTGTGACATGCACTGTTTTCTTCTTGCATCTCAGCAGTAATTCAGATGTGTTGTAACCTTCTTGATTTTTTTTTTTTCCTTTAACTATATTTGTTTCCTCCGTAGAGCTTGTCCTGTTTATCTTGCAAACATTCATTTTGTTCAGCTTATAGTGCAACTGAAGTGCAACATTCTTTGTTCAACAACAGCAGCTTAAATCTCTGCAGGGTCTTACCAGAACTGGGCTGAGGAGTGATAAGTGACATCTCTGGTGTCTCCTTGGTGTTGACAACTACGTGATGAGAGCTACAGCTATGGTTGGACCAAATAGCAGCACCAAAGGTGGTGTTTTAATGAGGTCTACTGAGCTGTCACAACTAAACACTGTGACAGCCTCTTCTATTCTCTGCAATTGCTGAGGAAGAATTTGCTGTAGTTGAGCTGTTTGGCAGGGAGGCCCAGAACACTGGATTTGGGAAGCCCTAAAGCTTGTCTTCTGGGTTTGCCTTTTAAAGAAAGCTGCTGCACCATCTGACGCATCGTAAATCCTTGGTTTGCAGAAGCAGTGCTCTAAATCAGGTATGTGAGCTGCTACTGCCTGCGGCTCACCATCACAAGTTCTTTGGACACAACTATTTGGAAGAGGTTTGACTCATCTCCGCAGTTGCTGGTGCCAGTCCAGTGCCCATTAAAATCTTCAATGTGAGCTGGATGGGCTTTCATTTATTATTAGTTATTTCATAATTAATAAACTCTGATTTGCATGAAATCCTGGGTTCTACAGCTTTGCCAATATGGTCCATTACTACTGCCTACTACAACCTGTGTACTTATATGCCTTTGAGAACATTTTTAATTGTTATAACTGTTAAAAAATGTTAATTTCATTTTTAATTGGGGAAGTGGATTATGGTGTCAGAATTATATTTACTGTGATGCCAATGTTTTGTACCTGTCATCTAGTTAAACAATGTGTATATACTCTTGATTCAAGAGAAATATGAATGCCAATTATTTATTGTTCTGTGGAGTTATATGTTGCAGATGTGTAAGATCTTAAAAGGGAATGTTGTAAAACAAGGTGGAAAAATAAATTTTATGCAACTTCTTTACTTCATCCATATGCACCATGTATAATGCACCTGAGTTAGTCCTGGCATGATCAGTGCAAGCTGTGTGTAGACAAAATTGTAAGTACATAGGTCAGGTTGCACTGTGGCCCGTTAACTTCTCTGCGTGGGGAGTGTGTATCTGAGAAATGATCAGTGCTTTCTGCTGATCAGTGTAGGACTGCTTCATTAAATTCTTTGCTATAAATAGTTTCCTAAGAGTCACTGCAGGAAGGGTTTGAGGGTTTCTTTTGGGAGGGGTTGATTGATTTTTATTTTATTAAGTATTGGTATAATCTTTTGCTGCCCTTGACTTTATTAGTGGCTTCTTGCAAGATATCATTTTGCACGTCATCATTGCAATTTAATGGTGTGGATTAGCTCTGTGTGGAGCAGAGGCTGCTGCTGGCCCCCCTGTCATCCTGCTACTGCCCCAGCTCACCCCAGTGAGAGGACATGGCTGTTGTGGTCCATGGGTGGAATGAGCAGCAGGCTGCTGCTTTGCTCCTGCCTTTTCTACAGCTAGTTAGTCGCAGAGTACCCGTCTGTCCCAAGGGTTGTTTGAAAAGACTCGTCTCATTCAGGAAGATTCAGATCAAACCGTTCCCGCAATTTTTGGTGCATCCCAAAGTAGGGTCGTTCTGCTGGTCCCTGTTGCTGGAACTGGGAGAAAGTCTTTTGTATGAAGCATATATAAGCTGATCTTGGAAAAGCAATGATGCAATAGTATCAGGAACAACTATTTTTGGAATGTTCTCATCACTTGAATGTTTGATTTAAGTAACTAGCTCAGCACAACAGCAGTCGCACGGCAGGGTTGGCTGCTCTGCTCCTGGGTCAGAAATGGGAGGAAGAGGCAGGAGTTTTAACACTTGAGTATTCTCCACAGAAGAAACTGCAGTAACATTGACTGAGAACACAGTACAACAATTCTCTACCATAAACAGTCAGAACAGAAATAGAAATCAGAATTTGATAAATTTATTACTAAAGCAGTTATAAGCTCTCTGTTAGATCATTAAACATGTATTAAAGCTTTTCTTTCAGTTTCTATAGGATGCAGCATCTTCACTTTTCCTATTAACTTTTTTGTATAAAATACTTAATGCAGATATTTAAATAAACAATTTTTGTGATGTTTGCAAACATCAAATGGATGGTGTAGACTCCAGAAATTACAGTAACAGACTTCACTCCCAAGTGGTACCAATTTCCCACTCTAAATAGGTTACATAAGCCCTAGTTAGTGGTTCTTTTAATTTATGGATGGTTTCTTTTTAATGATGAAATGTGTAATTAAAAAAAGCTAGAAATAGTTTTTTCTGAACTCTCTCTGGAAAGGGAAGGAGAATTTCTGCAATATTTTTTTTTCACTCAAACATTGCATAATAGTAGAAATGTCAAAGATTTCCATGGGGTTTAATTTCATTCTTCATGTGGCTGTGGTCATACAAGAAGTTTGAACACTGCAGGGGTTGGCAGATTTCTGGAAGATCATGCATCCTGGGATAAGTTTTCAGCCTAGGCTTTACCAAAGAATGCCAGTGGCCTTATTTTTCGGATTCTGGTTGTATTATAAACTAGTGTGTCATTTTTTTTCTTCTTTCTTTTTGTCTAAAAAAAGCCCCAAAAAAGAATAGGTGCTGGCTGGTAATCAGGTATCTTAAGCATGGCCCAGAGCATGACCTGTTCGTAGAATCGTATCATAGAATGTCAGGCTGGAAGGGACCTCAAGGATCATCTAGTCCAACTTTTCTTGGCAAAGCACAGGTGTCCCAGCGCCCTGTCCAGCTGAATTGTATCCGACATTGGGGGTTCCACCACTTCCCTGGGGAGATTATTCCAATGGCTGATTGTTCTCATTCTGAAAAATTTTCCTCTTGTGTCCAATTGGAATGCCACGAGGAGTAACCTATACTCATCACCCATCTTCTTTACCATGTGGCTCCTTGTAAAAGGAGAGTCTCCATAGCCACCCTTTAAATACTGGAGCATGGCGATAAGGTCTCCCCTGAGCCACCTTTTCTCAAGGATGAACAAACCCAGTTCTCAGCCTTTCCTCATACAACAGGCTTGGTCCTTGGATCATGCAGAGCTGGCTGCAGAAACAGCATTGCTGCAACTGCAAAAAGGTAACACAAGGGAAAACTTTGCTGAGTGTAACAGCAGTTACTAGCAGCACTAAGTCTTGGTCCAGCACCTATTTAAGGTCAGTATCAAAACTGGTGCTGTGGTTTCTTTGGGCCACAAGCTTGTGTTTCCAGGCCCTAAAACTCTCTGGGTAGTGTGGGCTTTCTAGGCTACATGGTGAATGTCTGAATTTTTGCTGCTTGTAATTAAATTTATGGATGATCAGGATCTTGCAGGATCTGGCCTTCCCTCTGATGCTCTTCCTCCCTTTGTGGCCTACGACCTAACTGTTACTGGGTGAGAGGGTTACAAAAAAGGGCTGTAAAATCATGGCATTCCCACTTTAAAGCCTCCCTCTCTTGGCTTGCTGTAATTGTGCACGTAAGGAGGAATATTTTGTGCTGTTCAGATTCTCTCACATAAAGAAGTAGTAACAAGAACAATCTGTGCAAAAGAATTTAGCACATTAAAGATGGGGGCAATAGTCATTCTCATTTGTCCTTTTATGTGAAACAGATTTTATTTTAAATGTACACTCTGAGTAGCTTAACCATATCCAGAAACTTGTTTACCCGGGTAAAAGTAGAATTACCCACAGTATAAATTAATAGCATGAGTAGAAGTAAATTGATTGTACTGTGTGATTCTGCTTAGTCAGCTCAGAAGTACTTCCCAAGCTCACCTTGGGCACGTGGGAAGTGGGTGTCTCCTGTGGTTGAGATTTCATCAGGCAGTGTATTTACTCATGTGTTTCACATCTGCTGCAGCAAAGCTTGTGTTGTAGCTGGGCTGTAGGCGTTGTATTTCTGTGCTGTTAGACATGGATCTGTCCTGTGCTGGCTCCTCTGTTTTTAAGATATGTCACTTCAGATTCATTTTGTGCAGTGCCAGATTTCACCAACATGTGACTTGTCAAAAAATGGTGCAAAATTGACAGTGATTTGGACTCTTATTTAAAATGAGAACAACCCATTCGTCAGTGATACCATTACATAAAATGCGTGTAATGGTTTCAATGAAGCATGTTATCTGCTCCTGCTCTAGGAAGAAATGCTGCTCAACATGAGCCTATGGGAAAGGCAGGGGATGCTGCCCGCAGGTGCAGAATTCCTCTGCGCTGTTTGTAAATTTGCAATTAAGGTTTTGAATAAAAGGCACACTTATAAGACTCAGTGTTCCCTTGGTCAAACAGTATCTCTGCTCCAGTGCAGTGGTTTCCAGTGAATCACTGCATCCTGCTGTTGGTGTGACTGTCCTGGACCAGCAGAGCCATCACTGTCACTCTAGACAGGAAGGTCCAACATGGAAGTTGGCTCTCCTGGGCCAGCCACAGTGCTGGGAACTCCAACTTGTCATGTTTTTATTACCTTTGGCTTTCATCCTTTTCCAAGAGTTAATGGATAGGACCTTTGAGGGGAGACCTCTGGACTGCAGCAGATGGTGGAGCAGCATGTCATCTTGCTGCAAGGGCAGCAGCTCTGCCAGCCATCCTCTCAGCCCTGCAAGGCAGTATCTTTGCCCTGGAGATGTTGCTGGAAATGTTTATTGCTCTCCAGCTGCACCTTTATTAGGCTCCATCCTGTTCTCCTTATGTTCGATAACCAGCACACCATGCACTGTAAAATTTCAGAGCCCTAAGTGAAGAGCAGCCAGCGTTTTAACCACTCCCTTGCCAAGGCATCCTTGGCATGAGCCTGCAATGTGAGACGAGCTCTTGCTGTTGGAGCTGTGCTGGTGCTTAACAAGCCCCAGGAAGCCCAAGCACCACCCTGCCCAGCCAAGTTTCACCTCCCGAATTCCCCCTAGGCAGCATCGTGCCTGATTTTCCTCTGTGCCTGATTTCCCTCTGTGTGTGCATGTTCTCTGTTCATGTAGATGTAGTTACAAATCACTTGATTTGCACATAAGATCCTTTTCTTAATTTGATTTTTAATACTGAGTGGAGCAGTTACATCCTGCTGTTTATTAATGTCACTTTAATTATGTGGCTTTTTTCTAGTCTGGAACAGTTACTTCAAGGCAAGTGACAAATAGAAAAATGATTTTAACGTTGATAGTGAATAAAATTAAACAAGAGCAGTAAGATCTTTTCACCTAAAGTGTGAACTGGAAACTAACACTGGTTCTTCTTCTTAACTCTTTGTGACTCCAAGGTAAGTGAAATCCCTGGAGACAAGGAAGTCAAGTTTTAAATAGGATTTACACTGTCATTGTCTGCCATGAGCCACTCTAGAGAAGCCTTTATGAACTGTTGTTGCCAGTGTGGCATAGGGACTTGGACCTTCTCCACCCTGACAGCTGGGCTGTAAAGTGAAAAAGGTTTCTAAAAGACCAAGGTGAGATGTTATCAATCCTTCACCTACCTCGCTTTCTGTAGGTATGCCTCTTTACAGTCTTTATTATCCATTTCTTTATTTGTCAAGATGCATCACTGCCTTTTCGCTGGATCCAGGCAAACTAACCAAAGTGGCAGTTTACATTTTAGGCTGAAGCTAGTGCCAGAATTTCTCAGGCAACTGTCTATATACTAAAGTTTGATTTGAAGCTGCCCAGTTTTGCTTCTAGGAAGTCTCAAGACTCTTGCTAATCAGATTTTGATATCTGAACTTTCTTATATAGGAGGAGAAGTGGGGAAGAAAACAAATTTCCTAAGTGAAATCACTATTTGTGACACCAACCTGTACGGAAAAAGTCTTTCCTAAATCAGGTGGGAAGAAGTGCATTATGTTAGTGTCTTTGTGGAAGACCCATGGCTGGTGTAAACGGGTTACATTCATCCACACCCTCACCCAACTCTTGGGTTTTGTTCAAGTCCAAGTTGAATTCTTGTGAGTCCTTGTTACTGAAGTGTGGAACTAATTTTTGCAGGTGCAGTGTTCACCATAAATAGCCTTCAACAGAACGAAACATCTTGTATTTCACATGTGAATGACAGCCATTTCCTTCCACAGCCTAGGTGTCTTTTGTGATCTTTCACCATCAGGATGCTGTGCAGGGCAGTGATTTATACAGGTTCCCAATCTTCTTTCTTTCAGCTCCTGTTGCCATTCCATCTCTGAAGAACATAATGCCACAAAGCCTTCAGTAAAACCAGAGCCTGGAGGAAATATCAGGTGTTAACATCCAATAAAAAACTAACACGCTTGAATGAACTGGGATTGCAAAGTGCCTCTTGTACGGCCCAAGCAAGGACTGACCTAATGCAGAGGTTTTATGATGGTGGCAGGTAAGGACTAATTATAGACCCTGGACTCCATCATAAGCTGGCTTGTCAAGTTAACTTACTGACTGAAGTACCTACAATTACATTGTGGGGCTTTCTACTCCTTTGTGTAACTGAATGCAGTTGCTCCTGAAGAAATGTAGCGAGTAAATCTGAGGTGCTGAAAGAAATACTGCACTAGGAATTACACTGGAGGGAGCGCTTTATATGCTTTGGGGTAAATTAATGACCAGGTTTGGGGGTTTTAGAAAAAAAAATAACACAACAAACTTTGTGCACAAATACGCGCATTAAACTGTATTTTCTTTCAAATGCCAACTCCTTTAACAACAGTGTAAATCAGATTTTACAGACCATGTATTTCAAGTCTGAAGTTCATTAAATGTGTGAAATTCCAGATTAGCTGCTGGGTGTGGCCAGAGCCCCAGTAATGAATTGTAAATTGTGTTCAGGATATAATATCAGATTCCCTTGCCCTTGCAGTGATATTAAAGGGATAAACCCGCCTTTTCAAAACAGTCATAACCTACCTTTATTATATTTATTTAGATTTGCCGTCATATGATGTAGTGAATGACTGCATCGGTGTTTCCATCCTGAACCTAATATACAGGTGTCCAACTGGATTAGTTTGTGGTTTTATTATTAATAAACCATCTTATGTCCTAATATAACTGAAACAAATGCTATCTGCTTATACATGCATCTTTGCCAGTGCCCTGGTAGTGAGTGATAGTCTGCCTTTAGATACAATGTCACTCTAAACCGCAATTCACCCTGAACTTCTGTGAAATAATCACTTTGCTGTATCCTCCAGCTGAGCCAGGAGTCAATAGGTGTGGGCATTTGAGTCCAGTGATGGGTTTCATAGCTGTCATCTTGGTCCAGGTTTGCAAAGTGCTTCCTGAACAAGGTTTCAACCAGCCATCAATGCTTTCCCTTTCCACAAGCTTTGCAAACACACCCCAGTCCCACCCCCCCCCACCCCCGAGAAGTGTTGCTGCTGTGTGGAGGAATGTCCACGATGAGAACCAGGCAGCTGCTGGTGTGTGGACATGTACCCAGGGGCTGTTGAACCCATCCCCTAAAAGGAACAGCCAAGGAAAATTGCTCATAACCACCAGCAGTAAGAAGGATCTCTCTAAATTTCAACCTTGGTTCTCTACAGTAACTCCTTGGAAGGGGAAGGTGAGTTGAATAGCTGGGAATAAACAGTTCATGATGCCATTCTCATTCCAAAAACTGTCTGTGAGCTGGGTGCAATGTGCAAATGACCAGCTATTTCCTTGTGCTGTTGTAACAACTAAAATTTAGGGGATAGTTGTACCCAGCTTCCCAGAACAGAGCAGGTCAGAAAGGATTCCTGGGGCTTATCTGCCCTGGGAAGGGCACTGGAGGTAGCAGCTTGAGGGCTGCTGTAGACTGAGCTGACTGCACCACCAGGTCTTGGCCAACAAGTCTAGTTACTTCTTCTCCCTTTTTTTCCTGTGCTAAGCAAAGGGAGTGAGGTTCATCAGCCATTCCTAATCCAGATACGACCATTAATGGGAATTTCCCAGGTAGCAACTTTTTATGGGGCTAAACCCCCAGGGTTAAGAAGAATAACTGGCACTTCTCATGCATGGCTGTTGTTGGTGATCTCTTCCCCAAGTGTGATCTGGTGACTGCACTTACAATGCCTTAAGCTCTACAGCAGAGGTAAATGGAAACATGCTGTTTACTTGCCTTGCCCACATGGGGAAGCACCTCTCCAACTCCCAATGTGACTAATGGTTCCTAATTATTTGAGTAATTGCTCTATTCGACTTTCTTCTTCTTTCTGAACTGTATCTTAAAATCTTAGATAATGAAACAAAAAACCCCAAACACCTATGTTTTTACAATCTTGAAGAGAAAGTAGCTTTGGCAAGAAACTAACTAGAGTATATGGCGCTGTCCTACGGGCAGTAAATTATCCTAGAATGGGTAGGGTTAGAAGGGGCCTTAAAACTCATCCAATTCCAATGCCCTGCCGCAGGCAGTGACACCTTGCACTAGACCAAGTTGCTCCAAACCCCATCCAACCCGGCTTTGAATACTGGGAGAGGTGGAGCAGCCATAGCTTCTCTCTGCCAGTCCCCTCTGTCACTTCAAAGCAGTTTCCTTTGTCCTGTCACTATGTCCCCTTGTCAAAAGTCCCTCTTCATTCCGCCTTTCCCTGTGGATTATGGGGAATACATGTAAATTTACAGGTTTTCAGCCGGGTGCTCGGATGTTGGGATTTGCCTTCTGCCCGGCATCCTCGCTTTTCCTCTCGTGCGAATGAATTTCCATGCTTCTGAAATTTCCGGTCCGAGAATCAGCGCGGCTCTTGGCACAATGACGGGACCAGGGCAGAACAGAGCGGCGTGAAGGTGCTGGAGGCGGGTATCGCGGCGGAGGTCGGGTTGCAGAAGGGCCGGAGGATGCGGCGGGGCCAGGACGGATCGGGATGCGGAGTGTTCCGGGCAGGTGGAGCCGCTCGGCTTTTCCCTGGATAAACCCCAACCAGGTCGGGCTTCTCAGGTGACTGAGGCTCGGACTAGGTTTTCCTCCAGACGTAGGTGCAGCCCCGGTAATGCTTTCATGCATAACATGACATGAGGGTGTCGGAATTTCCATGCACAAGTGGTGATGAACTTGGGCGACTGCTTTGGGAATGTGCTTCGCTGCCAGCAGTGCCCCATGTTCCTGCAATAGGTAAACCGGAAAACTGCAGCCCAGGATGGTTATCATATCATCCCACCTGTATTAATTACATCCCCTAGTCCCATATGAGGACTCTAATTCAGGAGCTGCCCGACTGAAGACAACGAGAGTGGGGTCCTATTGTTCTGTGAGCGAGCTGAAATACGTTTATTCTTTCCTTTAAGGGAAAGTTTCGAGGGGTGAGGGAAGAGAAAGTTCTCTACACTTTCTTCAGTATCTTTTTGTGTTTGTGGTTTTGTTTTCTGAGGTTGTCTTTGTTGAGGAAAAGGTAAAATCAAAAAAAATAAATTGCTCTTCAATTACAAAAAATCTTTTTAACGTTCACAAATAGAATCCGTTTTTAAAAGCCAGTTCTCAGGGGGAAAAAAGAAAAAGAAAAAACAAAGGGAAAAAAGTCCCAGTAAACACACACAACCAACCAACCCCCAAGAGCAAAGCTACTTTAACTAAAAAAATATAGCCTTTATTGAGTTTTATTGGGGAGGGAAGGAAGGAAAAAAGGAAAAAAGAAAAAAACAACAAAAAAGAAAATTTCGACCAATTTTCATTGTAGATGAAAAACTATTTCTCATGTGGAAAAAATGTTTTGATGGGAAAAATTCAAGCAGTCCCAGTTCCAATCTCGGCGAGCTCTATGTGGGTGGATTCCCCGGGCCACGTGGAGCTCATTACAAGATCAGACACTCCGTTTGTAACTTAATTAGTGGAGTGAATATGTTATTTAGACAAGTGCATCAACAGAACTAAGCCTGGGTTGGTGACATGGAGTCGGGATGCTCCAGGACTGTTCATGGGATGGAAGGAGGTCCCGGCTCGCGGGGCTTCAGAAGGCCGAGCTGCAGCTGGGGAGGGATTTGGTTCTTGCTGGGTTCCGGTCGGGAGTTCCGTGAATGTATAAGTGCAGCCGGCTGTGTAAACCTGGTGTTTGAACACCGATCTGCTCAACGGCTTTAGCACGCCGAGACTGCGCCTGGGAGTGCACTGTACGCGGTGGCAGACTCGGAGAGAACAGTATTTACTTTGGAAGGGCGAGGAGCTTTTGTCAGAACTACTTATTGTTGCTGTGAGCCTGAAATACCTTCTGCAAGTGGAAAACAAGAGATGTCTCCATGAAGTCTATGATGATAAACCCCGCCAGCTGCCCCAATGGCCTGAGAGCACATCCTCAGGAAGCCTCGATGCCTTATCTCCTGGAGACCATGAGAAATTAAAAGTAGTATTTAAAAGTCAGGTTTATTGCCAGTTGACAGCGAGGAGCCTCCCGCGCTGCTCTCGTCCTCTAGAGGGAGGGGCAGCGGTCCTGCCTGGCTGCGGGGCGATGCTGCAGGGGGAAGCCGGGACCCCCCTGAGCTGGATGCCCGGGCTCTTCCCGGAGGCTCCGCTGTCCCTGGCCTCCCGGAGCAATTCTCCCCCGGGCAGGTTGCTCTTTGTAGCCCGGCGCTGGGGACGGGCTGAGCTGCTCCAGAGGACAAGGCCGGTCTCCGAAACATCCCCGGGCTGGGACATGCACCCTGTCCTCTGTCCCCGAAATCTGAGCACCTTGCTGGCAAATCTCGGGGGGTGCCATGGGCATGGAGGGGAGATGTGGGTCCGTGTTGGGGGGCAGGGATACGGTCCAGAATGTGCCCCTGAAAGGAAGGGGAAGTATTCTCCTGAAGAGGGAATAAATAGCTAAAAATATTAGCTATTAATAGCTTCGTACCTCCAAAAATAAAATCCCTTAGTGATACCAAAATAAGAAAGCAAAGGAAAGTCGGAGGTATTTGGCCTTCCTTTGAAAAAGGACGCTAAAAATAACTATATATATATAAAAATCTCTCGTTTCTAGGGAAAGTCTCTGCCCCCGCATCCAGCCTGCACAGTTATATAAGACTTGAACCTCATCCCCCGCTCCTCCGCGGCCGCTCACAACGCGCTGGGGGCCGGAGCCAGATGAAGGAAGGTTCCGTCAGGAAAGTTTAACTCAGCGGGGAAGCTGCAGCCAGTGGAGGACACGATTCTCTCGCTGAACTCTCCAAAAGCCTTGGAAATCTTACAGTTGTGTCATATGCTGGTTTGGGGAATGCGAGCAGTCCGGAGGCAGCCGCCAGCCCTCTTTCAGTTCTTTATTTATTTTTTTTCTCTTCGCTCTGCGCTGAGTTTAATTTGGGTAGCAGGATTCAGCATTTTTAAGTTGGAAAATACTTGGTGGAAGAAGATATTTTCGGAAAACCCTGTCATGTGAACTAGCGGGAGCCGATCAAACCGAGCTATTAAAAGAAAGATATTGTATTTTTAAACGGTCCAGACTAGGGCAGCCAACCTGTGTGCCATAACCGCCGAGCTGGGGCTGCTCCCCCGGCCGTGGGAGGAGGCGAAGCTTTCCGTCGAGTTCGCCCATTCTCCACTCATTCGGGGATGCCCTTTGGCAGGGCCCGGTGCCTTGGAGCCCCCCAAGTCGTGTGTGTGTGTGCCCCCCCCCCCTTCCCAGCTCCGCTTTGGTACTCCCACTCCTCTAAGCCTCTTCCCCAGTTCCTCCTCTCTGCATCTCTCAATGCAGTTGGTCCTAGAGCGACCAGGTAGTACCCCAGTGAGGAGGCTGGGTTGTAGGAAGTAGGACGAGATTACTAATTGCCCTCTCATGATTAATTAACAATTCCTTTGCTCTGCAAGCAAAGCAGCAACTTTGGTTTCCGTTTAATGATTCTAAGTAGAAATCAGTTGGATCTGACTTCACTTCACCTGATGCCAATAGTGCGTGCAATCAAGCACCCCAATTAGCCTGCACGGGATACTGCTCCAGGTGAGCTGTGAGGGTCCATCCCGCTTGGGGCTGGGTTTTTTTGCGCGATCTCTCTCATAAAGATTGTAGCTTCACAGCGGCCAGTGATGAGAGCTGTTACAGGGTGAAGCATCGGGCTGAGGCTTGATGTCAGGTGCAGCGTTTCAATGCTTCACTGCCCGCCCACGGCTGGGGAAGGAATCCCCCGCGGGGTGATGCTCGCAAGCGCATGGAGTTGCGGGGGGTCGGCGCTCAGTCTGCAGGGTGGCCGGGAGGAACCGGCTCCCCCGAGCGCCGGCGGAGGGATGCTCTCTGCCGGGGGCTGGGGGGAGAGGCGGAGTTCCCGGGAGGGGGCTTTGGGGGCCGGTGGAGGTCGGTTGCATAATGGACCCACGGAAGGTATTTCCGCTTCGGCATGTCCAAAAATGACAAGGGTTAGGAAAGTGAGGTGCGCTGAGTTTCCCTGGCCTGCCTGCAGTTGCTAGCCTGCAGGACAACAAACTCGAGAAGCAGAAAGTTTGATTGCGATACCTCCTTCGAGTCGATTTTGGGACTCAGGGAGTGAAAAATGGAAACGCCGGTGCGGGTGCCAGCCAGCCCTCTGCGCTGGGCCGGCCAAGTCCCGCCGCCGTGACTCACCCCGCTGCTGCCCGGAGCTCCCGCTGACCCCGGGGCCGCCGCCTTTGGGGGAGCAGACCGGCCCCCGGGGGCCGCGGGACTGCGGCACCCCCGTGTTTTCTGCACGTGAATTCCTCACCTCTCCGCAATAGCTCCGTGCAAGCTCTATCGCATGGAGGTGCTGAGCCCAGCGCGGCATCACTGGCACGCTGGTAAAGCTATACATTGCAAGGCAGCACACGGTTTATGCCATCTCCGACTTTATTTTCCTGTTTTCTTTTGCTTTATTTTCCTGTTTATACATAGGACGTGTAAACACACTCGGGTTGTCTTGGTTTCGGAGGCTTCCTTGCCTATTTCATTCTTGCTAAGCTCCACGTGTATCAATGGAAATCCATGGGGTTGCTTCTCTCTCTTCTAAATGGATCTAAAAATAGAAACAGAGAGAGGTCTGTGAAATGCCACTAAACAAATTAACCGGCTTTTTTTTTCTTCTCTCTCCCTTTTCGTCTTCTGTGTGAAGAATTGAGCCAGTGGCAATTAGAAGCCAAAATCTCTGCCAGTAACAAGATGGGTATTCATAGGGTGCCGGCGATTTTAAAAGACATAAATATAAGTGGGGACTTTGGTTTTCTGAATGATTTATTCAAAGGTAAAGGCAGCAGCAGTCCGAGCTTGTCTCTACTGGGAAGAAGGAAAACTTCTGCACAGAAGCCCCGTTGCTTTGACAGGCTTTGCAGTTCCTGCAAGTTTTGTTTAAAAAGCACACACTGGGATTTTTAACATCATCCATATTTCTTTCTTTCTCGCTCTCTAACTTTCTGCTCAACAATTAAGTGCTTGTGCTGCAGACTGAGAAAGCCGCAGAGCTGCCTTGGCCCGGAGCTGGGAGACGTCATGGATTCCTGAGTGTGAAGTTTGCAGGAAAGCCCTCAGTTTGGGATATGGAGGCGATCCAGGGGTTTCCATGGCACTGGGATAAACAGGAGGAAACAGTGAGGGAATCCCGTTATTTTACAGCATTCAAAGACTATAAACACTCGGAGCAGGGAAGGAAGTGGCCTTTCCCTCTCTAGTAACCCTCATCTCAGAGCAGAGAACTGACTTCACTTCAGGAACAAGCTCAGCCCAGTTCGGATCCCTCTTTGCACCTCCAAACACTTACGGAGGAGGCGAGCAAGAGGGGTTCCCTCTGTCCGGGCGGCACTGATTGAACATGGTTTAAAGAAGAGATTTTTCTTCTTTTTTTTTTTATTTTTTTATTTTATTTTTTTTCCCTGCTACTGATTTTTTTTTTTTTTTAATATATATATATTTTTTAAATTCCTGATGCAGAGAGAAGCTGCCTGCAGGCTGGTTCACTACCACCACATCATGAGGTCTATGGATCAAGGTAGGGTCTTCCTCCCGCGCTGTGTGTCTGTGTGCGTATCCTCCGTGCGCTTCCCTGCTCCGGGGGTCCCTCAGGGTCGCTTCCCGGGTTATCCCGCCGGCTTCAGCTCACTGGCAGCTTGGCTGGGGAGGAGGGAAGCGTTCACGGCGAGAAGGTCCCTCGGGAAGGGACTGGCTTTAGGCTTGGTTTTGAAGCGCTCCGCGACGGCGGGTACAAATCCGCCTGGAGAAACCTTTCAACTCCAGCTAGAGGGACTATCCTTTTCCACGCCGTCACCCTGGGGTCTCGCTGACCGGCAGCTTAACCCTTCTGCCGCCCGCCTGGGTCGGGGGCTCGGAGCGTCGCAGGCGGCTTCCCCGGCCGGGCCCGGCGGCTCTGCGGCCGCGCGGGGCTGAGGTCGGCGGCTCCGCGGCAGCGCTACCCACGGGGATACCGGAGGTTCCCGCCGAGGCCGGCACAGTCGCAGGGGGTGCGGGCAAGGCAAACTGTGGAGGGTTTGGAGGGGGCTCGCTCCCCTCGCGCCGCGGTGCGCCGGTGCCGGCAAGAGTTAAGCGCGGCGAGAGGAGGAGTCTGCCCCGCTGTCAGCGCTCGGTGCGCGCCCCCGGCGCCGCCGCTCCGCGGGTCCGCTCCGACCCAAATCACCCCCCGCCTCTGCAGCGGAGGTCTCCCCGCTGCCGGCCCGGCCCCACCGAGGCGGGGGGCAACCGTCTAGGAGGGGCCGCAGCACCCCCCGTCCTCCCCAGCCGCGGCGAGCGAGGCTGCGGGCCTCGGGGGAGGGCGCGGCGCCGGGAGCGGCCCCGCGTGGGGACGCTGAGGGGGCTGCAGGCACGGCAGCGACTGTGCAAGACAGGAGCGGAGCCGGGGGAAAGGGCATCCCCCGGGAGATGCTGACAGACAGGGCTGGGGGCTCCGGGCGCAGCCGTGCCTGGAGCTCCCGGGGTCGGCGTGGCCGCCAGCCGCGGGTCCCAGCGGAGGATGCTCCGCGGGAGGAACCCCCTCCGCCGACCGCAGCCCGGCGCTTGTAAAGCACCCGTGGACCAGCGAGTCCGGCTGCTTCCGCCGGGCCCTGCTCGCTCGCCCGGGGTGTCCGGCGCTGCGCCCCGCGGGCCGGCCGGGAACCGCAGGTGAGTTGCGAGTTTGACAGAGCTACCGGTGCGGGGGGCAGGAGGTGGAGCCGGGAAGCGCTTTTCCATCGACTCGCTCCATCTCAGAGCTCCCCCCCGCCCTCCGGCCTCCCGCCGCCAGCGCTGATCCCGCCGCTGAGTCAGAACCGCCCCGGGGCCGGCGGGGAGGGGCGGGGGCTGGGGGGCGCGTATCTCAGGGCTCCGTCTGACCGACCCTTCGTAGCGGCTGTTTGTTTTCTCCCGCCGTAGCAGGCTCCCCAGGCACCTGCCAAAACACACTCATTAACACGTACACCCGGAGCGGATCACCCGAGAGCTCCGATTCTCGGACGAGCCAATGGGAAGCCTCTGAGAGGCTTTATACCGCCTCAGGATGAGGCCATTGCCCTGCCTCGTGTATCGTGGCTTTCTCCAGACAGAACTCCCTCTCTCCTGAGCGCTTCAGCTGCTTTTAGTCACTCTCATAACACTGGAGAAGTTACTTTTCTGCAGAGAAAGCAAGAGAGGGAAGGATAGGAGATTTCTTGCTCAGCGCTGTCAAGGTCCCACTCTCGTCTGCTGTGGGATAGCAGTGGATCAAAGCACAAGACAGTGCTTCAGTGCCAGCTGCCACAACTCCTTTGCTCTGCAGCTCGGCTTTCTCCAGAGCTGTGCAGTCACACACCAAAGTGAAAGGCACTGATTTATCTTTTTCCAGATCAAATGCTGGAGACCACAGCAGCCAGAGGAGCAGGGCAGTCAGTTGTACAGCAGAGCCTAGAGGTGCTTCACAAAGAATATATTCCTGAGCCCCAGCATGCCTTTTCCCCTTATACAAAATAAGTGCTCCTGTCAGTGGTATAGGGAAAATGGGAGCAGACCCTGCTGCCAACTTGGCATGAAGCTGCCAGGATTTAATAGTACCTGGCACTTTTGGGGTCAGTCTCTGGCTTTGGAGGATTTCTGCACCCTTACACAACAAAGTGCAGGAGTCTCATTAATGTAGGGTGTGGAAATGCTGTGTTAATAATTTTAGGTCCTAGCCCCCTTTTATGATTAGAGCAGGCTCAGAATGTGGAGGGAAGACTTTGCATAGCCTAGCACCCTGCTAGCAAAAAGATGCATCAGTAGCTTTGCTCCCTGAGCTGTGCTTCCGCAGGTTCCTGCGAGACAAGCCACGGCAGAGATATTCATTGGGTGACCAAGAGTTCCTGTGTCATCTTGTTGTCCCACATCTGTTACTGCTCTGTTACTTGAGGTAGCCCCTCTCTATTTGTGAGCCTCCCCCATCACACCAGCTGACAGTCAGCAAATGATTTCAGAGCCTTTCGTATAGGGCAGGAATTGCATTCGCAGATGGGATGGTGACATAATTGGAGCGCTCTTCTCTAACAGTCCAATAGCTATTCTAACTGAAATGTTTCATCATTCATTTTTTGAAAATAGCCAAGGATAGTAATATCCTAGAACTTCTTTTCCACTACTGGCTTAATCTATTTTTTTAAACTATGATATGTACATTCCTTTGGTTTGCACAGCAGACTTCAGTACTTAATAGGAACATGGCGATATGAGCAATTTTTCCATTGTCCTTTCTTGCCAAACCGCTTTAAGCCTGAAATTGGGGGGTAATATCTCTGACTCAACCTGACCTCAAAATTGAGTAGTAGTATGTGTGCCTCTCAAAGGAAGTACCAGGATATTTCTTCCCCCCCTTGCTCTTTTTTTTCTCCCTAATAGCACTCCCCACACGCCAGACCAAGCAACTAGTCACTCACAGTCTGAGCTCATTTTAAAGAGCTTGGATTAAATCCATGTGCAAGTTTTAGTTGCCTGTTAAATTTCTAATGCCTGCCACATACACCCTTAGAACACTTAGATTTTTCATTGACTCGTATTTTCTTTGGGTTTCAGCTTCTTAGTTTTTGATCCACTTCTCTCTACCTCTGTTTCTTTTAAAAGTTTAATATGGGGGTATTATAGTATTACAGATGCAGTGTAAATTACATGTCATGTAGGCCACATAATAATTAGCAAAGTCACTGAGAAGATTGTCCAAAACTGCCTTCAGCTCAGAGCATCATCTGATCCCTTGCATTAGTGAAGTTGTTGGTACAGGGAATACAATGGGATAGTCTAAGCAGGAACTGAAAATAGTAAATGATAGATTACATTTGCAGTAAATTTAAACACTGAGAACTATGTTAAGTGCTTTTAAAATCATAGTTTGTATTACACTGGAAACTACTCTTTCTTAGCTTTGTTTTTGGATTCCTGTCCCTTAGTACCTAGGTAGCCCAGTATTCACATACTTTTAAAGTTTATTAAAGCAAAGCCCTGCCAAAGGCGAGCACTGATCCAACCATGTGGAAAAGGACTCCTTCCATTCTCCAGTTCCCTGAAATGGCAGCACAATGTATTTCCAGTTCTGCTCTGTGTAGAGCCTGCTGCAAGTATACGTGGCTGTAATTTTTGTTAATCCTGCCAAGGACAGACTTTGCTTAAGTTCTTGAAACACCTTTTTGGCTCATAAAAACAGCTTTAGAGGAAAAAAAAGGGAGTTAATGCTGACTCCCAGGTTTCTTGGGGGGGTGCTGTTTGTCCATGTGAAGCTGTGACCAGTTGCTGGGGTTGTGGTCGTGTCAGCCTTTTGATAGTAGTAATGAGAAACAAACGGGGGATCCTTGTAGAAAGGAAGTGTTTCTGATATGAAAAAGATTGAGATTTAGGAAAAGTAGCTAGTATTTCTAGTCTGTGGACACTGTATTCCAGCCTTTCACTTGAGCCCTAATGGACAATGAGCATTGAGAAGTGTTTATCACATTATTTGGGTTTTTTCTTTGATTTGGAGTGGCTGGATGCTTTTTCTGAGTGAATGTATTGAAATGAAGAGTGCACAGTCTGTTCAAGTCTAAGTAGCTTCCCTGTCTTTTCTTCATTGCTAATTATTAATGACAGACTCTGGGCAGTATTTCTCAGTTATGTAGTTATAACAGCTAAAACTTGAACCATTTATAATGTTCCATTCTCATTGTGGGCTCAAGAGCATGTTTTAGGTCTAAACTACGCTCAGCCCTTGGAGGGCTCCAAAAACTACAGCTGTCACTTTAGCTGAATTCTGCAGCTGCTTGCACCTAGTAATGGGTTCATGCATCTCTACTATTTAGGACAAATCCATATTTTGTGAGTTTGAAGCATTTCTGCTTGATGTAACACACTGGTAGATTCCAACACTGCCAACAGTGCATTATAACTCACACCTCTATGCACTCAAAGCATGTGGAAATGGTTATGCCTATACATTATGCCATAGTGGTCATAAGGGACCACTGTCCTTATGTGCCCTGAGAGCTGCAGAAGGGAGCAGGGGGAACCCAGTGGATGGTACGCCTGGTGGCTATTGCTCCTTGCATGTGCCAAGTTGTTGCTGGGCAAGCGTTGAATCCTATAAGCTGAACTAATTCCTACATTTCTCTAACACTTTTCTCATTGCTGTCTTGTCAACCTAATTCCTTGCCAGTGTCAGAATTTATGAATATATGCATTAGCAGTGAAACTATTTCAGATGACATGGTCATCTTGGAAAGCAAAAGGTACATTTTCCATTTGTGGAGTATTACTAATTCTAGGAGTAGCTGAGGATAAGCTTGAAACTTCACATGTTTAATGGATTGCAGGTGAGCTAGAAAATAAAGGATTGGATAAAGATTTAGCAGAAGTTGGGGTCATTTCCCCATGCTTTCCTGCCAGTCACCCATTTCTTACTTAAAAAGGCCAATGTTATTGTTCATGTCTTTTCTTTTTCTGGCTAATACAAATGATGCTACCCAATCATGCTCCATGTGTTGTTAGCTGCAAGGATGACAGCTCTCTTTAGTGCTAAGCCAAGATCAGCAAGTATATTTGGTTTCTCTAATGAATTTTAAATAGAAAGGCCAATGATAAAAGGCTAGTGCTCCTGCAAACGGTAAGCATCATTTTAGAGCAGATATAAAAATAGGCTGATTTAATATATGCTTTCTTCACATTTAAACAATTCAGAAACAGGCAAGCCCTCAGACGGAGCAGGATGTGCTCCCCAAGGGGCCAGGAGCCTCCATTCCCCACTCACACTCCTGAGGGTAAGAGCTCAACCCCATCTGCAGCTTTTTGGGGTGGCCTTATTTCTGAATGCTGGTAGCCAAGACTGCTAAGCACTGGCTGCTCTGACTTCCCTGTCTGTGCCTGGTGGCAGCAGAGTCCTGTCTCTGGCTAAACCAGACACTACGAAACTACAGAGAGCAAGTGCCTTGTGTAGTATTAAGAATTGCTGCAGCAGATGAGATAGGCTTTAACTGTGGTCTCCACAGAGCGAGCACTGGAAGCTTTTCAAAACAGGCTTCAGCAGTCCCTGCACCGTTGCCATAACAGGTCAGGAAGCAGCATCTCTGAGAGATGATTCTCTGGGAGGGAAAGCATCATCTGAGCATCTCTGAAAAGCCCATGACCTTCTCATGCCACTTACACACACGTGTGTGTACACATGCACACAGGGCTGTGCGCTGCCCATGTGGAAACCCAGCAAAGCACCACTCCTGGTTGTTTTGGCAGTGTGTGCAGGAGAAAGTTCAAACACTTTGGTCCAAGGAAGCTATTGTGTTACTATGTATATTATGCATTAATGAGAAAAATTGTCCTTTTAGTTTCTGCCAAGTTAAAGCATGGCATCGATTGCAGTGCAATCACTCATTAATCTAGTGGCTATGAATATGGAATAGAGGCTTTTCCCTCTCCATTTAAATTGCATTTCTCTTTGGTGGGAAATGTATAGAGTAATTATACCAGTAGGGCTCATGGTATTTCCTGGCACATTCCATCTGCAGGATCACCTGCCCTTTCTGAAATACAGCTTTCCTTATCCTTGGCACTTTCCAGCAACAAATGAATGCTATAAAGGCCTCATTCTGGTCTGATAGTTCTGCACCTGCCTTCGTGCAGCCATAGCAGTGGTTTTTGCAGTCCCCTTACTCTTTCACTCCCAAAGCACTGCGCACTGTTCCTGCTCACCTATAGGTGCCTCTAACATCTCCCGGCAGCTGCTGCGGGGTAATGGCCAGCACAAGGGTTGCTGCTGGGATTTTTCAGAAGCTCAGTGTAGAAATTGATTTCAAAGCATAGGAAAAGTCTGAATTCTTGCTCACTGGACTGGCAAAGGATGGTGTAAAAGACTGTGATTTCTCATTACTTGGCTGGTCACATCAATGATAAAGGTGACAGGTATGAGCCTAAATGTAGATGCTGGTTCGTGTGTGCTCTAAAAGACTTTGTGTGACCTTAGACAAGTAACATAGGGTCAGATATGTAATGTGGTTAATGCTATTGCGCTAACAGGCTTAGCAAATATAAACAAATTGAAGTAAACACCAAAATACTTCTTTAATGATCTTGGTCCGTCTGCCTTTGCTTCTCTCCCCTGTTTACAGACTAAAAGCATTTTTCAAACTCAGAGGCCTGCTGACAGCCATCAGTACACTAACAAAGGGGACCATAAAAGAGAGTAAGTGAGGGAACAGAGTCTTCTGACCACAGATGCTCTAAACACACAAATTTAGGATCTTCAGTTACCCACGAGTGAAGCCATTGCTGGTTGGAACAGTCACTGGAGGGGTAGAAGGCTGTTGGTAGGCAGTGGCCAGCGCTCTGTAAAGAGCCTGGGGTAGATGTTGATAAATAGAGTCAATGTGGCTGAGGGTACCTGGGAAAGCCGGCAGGACTGGCATTGTAGTCAGCAGGGAACATGGCAAGAGCCCATTCTGTGAAACCTTGTTTGTGAGCAAGGCAGGAGAAGAACAGAGACCTTGCGCTTGATGGACTTCATGTTTCTCAAGGTGCTTCAATTAAGAGAGGTTGGCCTGTGACTGCAGAACGAGACACGCAGAAACCTGCCCTCTGCTGCCTTAGCAGCAGCCTGCGCTGGGAGGCAGGAGCACGTGGTGCGGGACACATGAAGTCTGGAGAAGGCAAGGGCAGCGGCCGGGCTGCCTGGAGTTTCTGGAGAACCTGGAAACCTCAACAGAAAGGGGCCCGGCAGCTGGGGAGGAGGCAGCTGCATGGAAGACAGCAAGTCATGCTGGACCTAGAGTAACAGGGCAGAGATGCTCCCAGAAGGGGCGATGATCTGGAGGTTCCCATCCCCATGCAGTCCCGCTCTTCCCTTGTCACTTCCACCCCAGGCCCTATCCTCCGCTTTCCCCACCAAGATCCCCTGCAGGCATCTCCTGGGGGACGCCCCTGTTCCCCAGGCTGCGGTCCCGCCGCGGCCCGGGCCGGGCTCCTCCTCCCCGGGGGCGGCCCCGACAGCAGGTGGCTGCTAGGGAGCAGGAAGCTGCCACTGTTCGTCGCGCCGATCCCCTCGTGTGTCGTCGCCGGGCCTCCCCGCCCGCAGCCCCGCCGTCGGGGGCAGCCGCTCCCGCCTGGGCGACCCCCGGGAGATCTTCTCGCTTGTTTCCCCGCTTTGTTCCCTCTTTTTGCCTCCTCTTTAACTTCTCCCCGCTTGCTCTGGGAAGGATACCAGCGGGCTTCGCGGAGCCGGTCGCGCTTCGGGCTCCTTTCGCAGCCGGCCGGCCCCGGGCGAGCTCCTGCCCTGCCGCTGCCGGGCAGGCTGAGGCCGGCATGAGCGCCGCCCAGGCTCCGGAGCCCGACCCTCAAGAGGGGGGCCTCGGGCATGGCCCCGATGCGACCCGAGAGGGCAGCCCGCAGGAGGAGTTTGACTTCTCCATCCTCTTCGACTACGACTACCTGAAGCCGATCGAAGGTTGGTGAGGAGCCGCCGCCGAAGCGGCCGCTGCTGCGCCCCGACGAGCCAGTGGGGCCGCCTCTGCCGGACCGAGCGGCTCCGGAGGCCGGGCCGGGCGCTGCCTGAGCCCTCCGGCAGCCCTTCAGAGAGCGGTGGAGAGCCGGGGTGCTGCCGGGGCCCAGCCCTGCTCCGGGCCAGCCCCGGCGAGTCTGCAGCCGGGCCTGTGCCTCGGCCTGGCTGCCGGCTGTGCCGGCTGCGGTGTCGTGCGGGGCTGAGCGCCGGCGTGGCAGAGCCGTGGTAGCCTGCAGGTGCTTGCGAATGGGCGCCATCGCTGGCGGCAAGGGGCTCCATCGGGTGATGGAGTATGTAAAAGCGGCAGTGGGCATTGCCGTGGTGTACGGAGTCGTGCTGCCGGGTGTGAGAGAGCAGCTCTGGTCACCTTGTGATTGGCACCGTGATGGTAGAGAGTGTTCTGAAAGTTCAGAAAGGCAGCGTGAGCATCGGGGTTCGGAGCCCCAAGGAGTTAGCTGCCTGCGATGAGTCTGGCCATCCTGCTTAGATGGCAGGGAGCTGCAGAAACCTAGTCTCGTTTGGTACCCAATACTGTAAGCTGAAGTTAAATTGAAAAAGATTGATTTTCGGACTGTGCTCCTTGTTTCTGAGTTTATGCAAGTCTGTCATACCAAAGCCACCATGACAAGTGTTCCCAGACTTTCTAAATGATAATTCTGTTGATACTAAAAAGCGATACTTTCTGTTCTGTAAAATACAGATTTGTGTAAACCAAACAAAGCTAAAAGAATGTAGAGGAAGGAATTGCTGGGATACTGTTTCCAAGATGCATTGGTTTTGATTCTGCACAGTCAAGAGGTGGCATTTCTCTAGGGCATTTGAAGGAAGAGATGTTGTGTTCCTAAGGGAGAGTGCAAGAGGGAACCTATTAGGCCTGAATCATGGTGTCATTAGTGAAATGGAGAGTTGTTACTGAGTTTTATTCTTTGTATACTTGTTTAAATATACAGGATGTGTACCAGCATCAAAGCTGAGTGAGGATGGTTAATGTCATCAGATGTACGGAGCTCAATTTTCTTTCAAGGTTTAATGTAGCTCAAGCCACGCTGAAATAAATCCATGATGGGGAGCTGTCAGTGATTTTTAATGAGAATACGTCAAATCTTAGTGACAGCTTCAGATACTGGGTTGGGTTTTGTTGGTTTGGGTTTTTTTTTCGCATCTTCATAGTAGAGACTACTACTGTGAAGCCTTAAGTGGGAAGTTCCGCAGAATATAATAGCATGTAGGTGGGGGGTAGAAAGTTTAATCTTCAAACCACGTAAATGTAGAGCAGTATATGCTTGTTGTAAAAGTAACTTCCTTCTTGAGCCTGCTTTCTCCACATTCGAGTGACTGGAAACCATAATTAGTAGTAATTTTGTTTGTTCCAAAGATGGAAATCATTAGCATAAAAAAAAAAGAGGGATCACAACCGTATATACTAGCACTGTAATCTGGAGAACATTCTCCCTCACTTTGAAAAGGCACCAGCTGGAGTCTGTAAGCAATCCAGCATACATCCGTGACCTTTAATGTACAAAAGATTAAAGCATGTTTACATGAGAACAGAAAATGTTCAAATTTTGAGAAAGGGCTTTATCCACATGCTGGTGGTAAATGATGCTTATTGTTCATGTGCAATTCTGGCCTCATCTGAACTACACTTGAGAAAACAAGGCCTTTTCAATGGAGGATTCAAAATGGAACCAAAACCATTGGAGTGCCTGTGGATCCCAGCACTTAAATCTGGTTTCTATATTCAAAGCCCATTTGAAAGAGGCTCTGATTTCCTCCACCCACTGCTCACAAGTCCTATAATAACAAATCTCTATAAGCATGCTGAAAGTGATTTTTCCTTTTTTTCATTTTATTATTAGGGGTTTTTTTTGGTTTTTTGTTTTTTTGTTTTTTTAATTATTCTGGAAATGAATTGGGATGAAAGTTTATTTCTGACAAACAGTTTTTTAAAAGGTTGGGATTTGGCACTATCCACCTAAGCTTGTGTTTTAAAAAGTATGATCTATATCACAATTTGTTGCCATGGAAATGCCAGAAATATCCTTACTGAAAGCAGTTGGCATTCAGTAGTGCTTATGTGTGCCCGAGACAACAGGAAGATGGACTGCCATAAAAGCAGCAGGGGGAAAAAAAGAGTAAATAAAAGTCCTACAGTCAATATTATTAATATTAGACATTCCTCTCTACGCCAGCCATTTTCAAAAGGAGAGTGCTGTACAAAGTGCCATTTTCCATGTGCCTTTTACTTTTACCCTCACTAGCCAGACTTCAGTTAGCTATGATCATTTTAGCATTTGCAAATGAGAAACATCTGCCTTGAGCAGGGTGAACTGAGAGGCATGCCCAGGTGAACAGGCTTTGAGGGCCTTGGGAAAAGCAGGTGTCCTGTGTTGTTAGGGTGAAGGTGTAATTTTACATGGGCATTGAAGATGTTTTCTGTCTCCTTTGGAAAAAAAAATAAAGGGGTTAGAGGCATCCCCTACAGATATGCGTGGAGGTTTTGCTGGTGTTAGCCCAAGTTTTAGCTCATTTCTAACTTGACAGTTTCATCAATGGAAAAGATTGATAAACAGTTAATGAACATTTGAACTAGCTCCTACAAATAGGACTCCCAGATGAGTAAGTTCTGATAACTGCTTTTGTATACCATAATACCTGTTGATGGCCACTATGAGAGACAAAGTACTGAAAATCCAGAGAACTGCTCTACTTCAGCAGCTCACTCCATGTAATTTTGTGTTTGCTATGGGATGATCCATTGATAGGTAAAGCTGCCACACAGTTTTTAATATTTGAGGTTAGTCCTTCTGAGAACTGAGCCTCTGAGGTGGGTTTTGAAACTTTAAGTCTATACAAAATCCATCTTTAAATAAGAATCCAGACACCCTCCTGTCCTAAGGCAACACGTGAGAATGGAAACGGGAAGGATCATTTTCTTGTAGGTTCAAGCCTTTGCTGTAGAGCAGCAGACCCTTACATTGCATCTGGTGATGTGAATCTGCAAGGTCTATGCATGTTTAGTAGAAGGGAAGCAGGGAGCAGCCATAAATATTAATATTCCTCTAGATGCTTGTTTGTACATAGACAGGCTCCCAGGGATGTTGCCACGTCTTATAGGTGTCAAGCCCTGTATAATTTGCTTCATTTCTTCTTTTCCTTCCCAATGCAAAGCTATTAAAAGGAAAAAAATAAATGCTTGCAGCCTGGTGCTGGTGACTGGCTCGCTAACACAGGAGGCAGTGTTCAGCAGTAGCCCTGCAGTGAAGAAATAAATGTGCACATGTAACAGAGAATACCAGATTTCACTCAGGAAACCAACTTTCACTTTGAGCTTCCAAGCAGCTAGTGTAAATAGCAGACGACTCGGCTCTTGAAAAATGCAAAAAGCTCTGGACTGGCCCCTTCAAGTGACAATAAGCAAATTCATTAAAAACCATTGACTTTTATGCAAATAAGGAACTCTGTTCAGATCCAAGGAGCTGCACTGCAGCAAATGGATGTGAGGTCAAACCCTAACTTCTCCCCCTTCCCTCCCTTGGTTATCTTGAGCTTTTCCTAGACGGTGATTTGTATAAACCCATTGGGGAATGCAGTTGCTCCGGGAGATCTGTTGTTCCCTAATTTCATGCTAATTGGCAAGGTCACATTTGGCTAACTGAAGGGCTTTGAAGTTACTGCCTAGTTTAACAAACAGCAGAGGGTGGGCCTTTGCAGAGTCATGTGTGCACACACTGATGTGTGTCCTGTCCAGCTTGGGGAGTCTCTGGAGCCCAGCAGGGCCTGGCATGGTTTTCCTCTCTGCCTTTCAGAGCTGTGTGAAAAGGAGCTTTTGAATCAAGGGTGAAGTCCTTTGAAACTTAAATTCCATGATCTTTCTCATGTGAATTTTGTCTCTCTTTGCTTATGGGCACTTATCGCAGCCCTGAAAGCAGGTACCCACCTGGAGAGGCTGCCCAGTGAGCAGATAGACGGTTGGTAGAGCTGCCTGCTTTTTTTGTGAGCCTGACTGTAGAAGCTGGTTTGCTGTTAGTTTACAACATGGTAGCGTGCAGAACCCTGCCTCCCTTCCCTGTTGTAGGGAGAGATGGTTTTGTGAACTAGTAACTGGTTGAGGCTATGGAAAAAGCAGGGAATAAGAGTTTGCTGCTCAGGCAGGATGCTGGGGGGCTTCAGTGGTCGTGGGACTTGGGTGACACAGGGAAATAGGCTGTTTGCTGACAGTAAAGGCTGTTTGCTGACTGAGAACATGAAGAGGTGCCAGTGTTGTCTGGGTGTGAAGCTCACTTTCTTTTAACCCCTGTCAAACAAGAAGGATCTTTTGGTACTGAATCAGAGGATGATTCAGCAGTGAAACCTCAGAGTGGGAAATGCCTAGTTGAAAGGAAGCGTGGAAGCGCTGTACTGCTGGTGCAGAGGGGTGTTTGGAGGAGCTGTGCTGGAATTGCTGTGCTGCTCACAGAGAAAAGCAGTGGAGAGGATGGTCCTTTGCTGGAGTATTTCAGTTTGTGTTCTGGGATGCAATATGTAGGAACGCATGAACCCTCGAAGGTGGTGCACCTCAGCTGGGTGGATGCTCAAAGGTGCAAAGGTTTCAAAGCAGATTCAGTTCTTAAAAAACACCTTCACTAGGGTGATCGATCACATAATTATTCTCTTGTAAGGGGGTGCAATGACCTCTCCTCTCCTTGGGGAGCCCAGCTAGTGGGTGGCTGGGCTACTCCCTGCTGTCTCCAGATGTGTGGCAGAGGGCCAGCAGTGTGTGGTCTGCTGCCCTCAGCTCTCGCCACCCTAACCATGCTCACTTTGGCAGGTCAGGG
This sequence comes from Psittacus erithacus, assembly GCA_009867235.2. Classification (NCBI taxonomy): domain Eukaryota; kingdom Metazoa; phylum Chordata; class Aves; order Psittaciformes; family Psittacidae; genus Psittacus; species Psittacus erithacus. The sequence continues at coordinate 17,731 of WYDI02029647.1, read as the reverse complement.
AGAGGCATGGGTATTGCTGGAGCCGTCTGCCTGGAGCCATTCCTGTGCCCTGAGCTGCTCCACATCCGCACTGGTATCTGCAGAGGGAAAGCAGCTGGGCTGCAGGGGAGCAACCTCTCCTTGTCCTGTGTGCATCTGTCCCACCTTGCAAAGGCAAGAGCTTGACATTGTTTACAAAACCAAACTCCTGTGGTGCTCACCTGGGGAAGCTGGGATGTTGGCTGTGGTCTGCTCCTTTCTCAAGCAGATTCCAAACACCAGCCTGCCTTAGCCAGATTGGCTGTGAAGGGGGTAGCTGGTCCCCTCCTATTGAAGTAAAAACAGAACTTCTCTTGATTTTGATGTAAGAACTGTTTATTTCTGGAGAGCGGCATTTGCCCCTTTTCCCTTCCTGGGTGAGGTCAGAGTCTTGATTGTAGCATCACCGGCATTTCCATGGCTACAGACCTTGACGTTGCAAGCGTAGGCAATGGCGCGCGGGACAGTGATTTCATTGTACCTCGAGCTCTGCAGGGCTGGGACTCTGTCAGGAGATCTCCCCAAACCCCTCAAGCCCCGGGTCCTGACGTAGCTGTGCTGATGAGTCAGGGCTGGCAGCCCTGCCTGAGACACAGCCTCAGCCTCTGGGCATCTATACCTGGCGCAGTTCCCCCAGCTCTCTTCAAAGGAGCCAAGGCTTTCTTGTCTGCAGTCTTGCCCACATTCCTGTGCTGGTGCCTGCTCTATTGATAACTTGCCATGTGGGGGGAAACTAAATATTTTTGCTCTACAGAAGGCTGTGGGTGTTGTCTGCTTGGCACAAAGCGCCTGCCTTGCTTGCTGCCTGTGAGCACTCAGCTCTGCACAGCCCGTAGAGCACTGCCCAGGAGTGCTGTGTGAAGGAAAGGGCACGTTGCAGCTTGTTGTTGTGCGTGAACCTTGTTATAAATATCTGGAACATGGATCCTTCAGGAGGGTGAATGCCAGGAGTGAATGGGCTTCTTTAAACACAATATTTCAGCGAAAAGCAAAGGAGATTTTGATTGTCTAAACCCCAATTTTTAATGGGCAGGAAGTATGGGTGGTGGTATCTGTTGTTATTCAGACTTTAAAAACTACATAAGCACACACAAATATGTTTGCTTTTCCCATATCCCTCAACACCAATTTACACATGCTAGCTTTGCTGCACAGTGTGGTGTGAGGAGTTTTAATTCTTTATCTGTTGTCTGTGTATCTGGCATAGATGATGTGGTTTAACGTGTACGGTGAGAGCCGCTTTTACTTAGGTGTGTTGAATGGGAAAGTGAAACAGTCACCTGTTCCTTGATATGAAGCTGTTCAGAGCTTTCCTGCAGTTGCTGGTCACTGTACAAACCCTGCTTCAAGTCCTGGCATCAAGCCTTGCTTGGCGTGATGCTGATTTTGCTCCCTTGCATCAGCTTAAATTGGAGTGTTTCTTCTGAAGGCGGTGGGAGTGATGTTGTGTGTGCGGAGGGGTGTGTTGCTCTGTTGAGTCTGAAAGAGTGATGAGTTTAATTCAAAGTGAATCGTAGCATCAGTATCTAGGCTTGATGCGTCAGAGTTTGAGTGATGTGAATGACGCACTGTTCCTTTGAATGCCAAAGCTCTGATATCCGAGATCAACGATGCTAAAAATATGTTCGGCTCAGAACTCAAGTTCCTTGTTGCTGTTTTCCCATCCCCAAAACAGCTGTGTGCTGCGATTAAAAGCCAGAGGGAACCTTAAGAAATCTGCAAGCTGGACTCTCCCATTCATCTCCCATCCCGTCACATAGACACTCTGTGTGTTGGTTTGTTTGGTCGGCTGTCAGGGATTCCTGCTAAACACAAAGGCTCAGCAGTTCCTGTTACCTTTTTGTGGAGTTTTCTCCAGGTTGTGCAAAACATCGAGCACAAAAAAGTAGTCAAAACTCAGTGAAGATTTTTGCTTTCACACTAGGAAGCATTTAAAACTGAAAATGAAGAGACCCCCCTGAAATTAAATCACAATCTCTCTGGTGTAAAAGTTTTACTACAAACCTTGGCTACCTCTGCAGAAAGCACAGTCAGCTCCTTCCTGGCTTTATGTACCATATTATTTGCTCATGGGAAATTCTGCCTCACGTAGTATAGGAGTTAGAGAAATGCTGGAACAGTTATTTAAGTATTTAAATGAATCTCTGCGTATGACGCTTACTGATGTGTGCCCAGGGGCAAGCAGATAGTCTGAATTAATCTCTCAAACTGCAGAGCTGTTTCAGGTATTTCCTGCTGGATACATTGAAATCTTTAAAACCATATAAAAATCCTAATAATATTTTGCATGCTTTTGTGTAATGACAAATATTATTCAGCTCCCAGGCTGGGGAAGCTACAGGAGCTGATGTGCATCAAGGGCTGTCTCACAGGGACTGTAATACCTGTTATTACCCTACTTTCTCAGATGCTGCTGGCATTAAGCACCCAGTGGGATTCTGGGACAAGATCAGTGATGCTGGTGGGAATTCTGTGTTGCCTGGATGCATCCCTGTACTCTACAACCTGGGGATAGTTTGCAAGATTGAGAATCTCTGAAAACTGAGTATTTTCTGCACCAGGAGAAAGTGTTGCGCTGAACACATACCTGTTACTGTGTAGCTTATAATCCATCTCTGGCCAAAATGTTCCTTGAGCTGAAATTGGAAAGTGATTGCCTGTAACCATGGGGCTGGATCCTTTCTATCTCTCAGTCTCTTTTCTAACATATATTTGTAAATATGTTTTCTGATCATCTGGTGCTTTCTTACATGAAACCTGTCACGAAAACTCATTGACATGGAACCAAACAAATCACCACACAGAACCAACTTCTTAATTTAAGAACTTGAGCTCAGCTTTGGTTTCATGAAGCCTTTTCTGGCTGGAATTTGCTGTGTAAGAAAGGGTTTTCTCCCTTCACCAAAAGCTATTCCTCAACTTTTTGGTTTTATATAGACCTCTTTGGAAATGGTTTTGTGACGTGATGGTCTCAGTCCAGCTTCTACTTGGCAAAAGTTGACCAAAGTCACAATGCCCCAATTGGCACTAAGTGGAATATTTACCAGAAGGAGTAGGAAAGGCAGCATTGGAATGGGCACAGAGGCCCAGTCCTTCTGGATGATCCCTCTAGCTCAGGGCTCAGGTAGTGGGAGCCCAGCTGGGCAGCGTGGAGATGTTTGCAGTGCTTCTGTCCATGCTGCATCTGCTCTGAGCACTTGAGCTTCCCTGGCTGTTAATCCAGTACTTTTCACAAGCATTAATTGCAGTTAAAGAGAATTAAACAAATATTTACCTAATATCAGATCACAACCAGGTTATAAATATGCATTATTTTTAATCCATGATTGCTCAGCTTCTGTAATAATATTTATAGTCTTAAAGAGACCCTTCTTTTTCCAGAAGAACCGACTCCACATAAAACCAACAGCCCACCCTCTGGAGTTACATACGCTCATGATGTCCTGGACTGTGGCCTCAAGCCATGCCCCCTGCCTTTTTCTAGCCTTTCTGCAGATCCCATGGGCAGATATGGACAGCCAGATAGCATAGGGACAACACCTACACACCCTGCCAACGCTGCAGGGGCCTCTGCTCCGAGCCCTAGGATTGAAATTACTCCATATCATGAACTGATTCATTCAGGGGGTCCCTTCCGCAGCAGAGACACAGATGTTCTTTTGGTAGAACATCAGTCAAACTCAGCTACCACTAGCCCAAGGGTTACCCTGCCTGTCCCTGGCTTTGAGGGCTACAGAGAACCACTGTGTTTGAGCCCAGCTAGTAGCGGCTCCTCTGCAAGTTTCATATCAGAGACAAATGTATCTCCTTGCACATCACCATGTGTTTCACCAAATAATGGTCCTAGTGATGACCTTTGTCCACAGTTTCAAAACATCCATACTCATTATTCTCCTAGAACCTCTCCAATAATGTCACCACGAACAAGCATCACGGAGGAAACCTGCTTGGGACGACATTCACCATCACCCTGTCCCAACTCAAGGTCTTCATCACCAGGTGCAAAACGGAGGTATTCTTGCACTGAGCTCTACAGTACTCAGCTGCCTTCCACTTCTCCACGACAGTCAAGGACCCCCTCTCCACAATCCTCTCCTCGCATCTCCTTGAGAGAAGACAACTCTTCAGTTACTTACACGCAGTTGCCCAGTGCTCCTCTTTCCATGGATGCTATGAGCAGCCTTCCTACAGATCCTTCCTGCGGCATTCCCACGAAAATTTGGAAAACCAGCCCTGATCCTTCATCAATGCCTTCCCACAAAAACAGCATTCCATGTCACGTCTTTCAGACTGTTGACTTCCATGGGCCTTGTGAGCAGGAAGACAGGAGAAACTCAGCCCCAGAATCAATTTTGTTGGTACCTCCATCCTGGACAAAGCAACTGGTGCCTGCAATACCTATCTGCAGGTATGTAATGCTTCTTGCGGCTGTGTGTTTTCTCATGGTGTGATGTCCTCTGTCATGCCTGATGATCCCTAGGGAGTGTTTCCTTGGATAGGACCTGCTGCAGACCAAAGCTAAGTGCTCAGGGACAGCACTGGTTATTGTAAGCCAAATCCATTATGATTCCAAAAGATGAAAAAATCTGAGTTTGGAAGAAATAGCATCAAAATTAATTTACATGAATGTTCATTTATGGCGCAGCAAATGACAAATATGAATTTCCAGGTTGTCTAAAAAGCAGATTGCAAGCAGCCTGTGACAGAGGCTGAATGCTCTCGTTCCATCTTGCTGCTTTTAAAGACAATAGTTTAATCGCTTTTCTAAGGTCAGAGAATGTTCTCACTTGCAAATTTCAATCGAGGATAAAAATACTTTAAATATTTCCTGATTCAAAATAGAGCATGCTGCTCCCAGTCAGACTGAGCATTCTGTCAACCCCAAGTGACTTATTGTTGGTTGTTAATTTGTTATTTGCTGGTTAACCCAAATCTCAGTTGACGCTACCCTCATCAGCTCCCTGCATTGTCTGTCACTGATGGCTGGACCCTGTGCTGTGTGGATTTGCCAGGATGGAGGTTGCCAAATGGGTGACTCCACTTGCAGGCACCACTGGCACCCTGTCAGCCCTGGCATCCTGCTGGCAGCAAGGTTGTCCCTGTGCTAATGTTATCCCATGCTGCTCCTGACCCAGTAAACACAAACTGTGAGTGAAACACAGCCTGTGACTGTCCTTGACTTGTTAGATGGGTCCAGGCAGCAGTTTGTACTCACAAAATTAGTTGTTTAAAATCCAGTGCAGGCTCTAGTTGTACATGTCAGTGTATGAATTTCATGTTATAAACTCTTGTGTATTTTGGTAACAGGAGAACTATGTAACAGGTAAGAATATTTAGCTGTTCATTTGTCTGTATTTTAGCATTTATGGAAATCATAAGGATTATTAATTTGCATAGCTCGTAAGGATAAATGGAGTTACTGTTTCACAACATATGTGAAATGTGATCTTTTTCAGAAGAAAAGCTGTAAATTTAGAGAGGATGTGTTTTAGTGTTGTAATGCTATAGAGAAAGGGTAAATGAGTAGTTTAGGCAGGAGCTCTCGCAAGTTTTGGGCTGATATCACTGCAGAAATAGAATGTTACATCTCTTCTGAAGTATCAGAAATCTGTTATCGAAGTTTAAGGTGCACAGTGAAAGCTAGATAAGAGGGGGATCTTTGGAAAAATGTAACTGCTACAGATATTTCTACGGAAGAGATAGAAGTATTCTGTTGTCTTGTACAAGGAGATAGGTCCATAGGAATTATTGCATTAATCCTGAATTTCAGCAGAATTTGTAATCACGTGTGAGCAGGATAGCATATTCTCATTGAAATTAATAGCAGACCCCTAAACATTTCAGTGAGGGCAGCCCCGCTGGGGCACCTGGGGGAAGGAGGGGTCAGGGCAGTGAGAAATCAAGTGCTAAAGCATCTCAGCTGATGTGGTCTCTCTCTGCCCAGCCTGCCCGTTCAGTCGCTTCCGCCCCTCGAGTGGCCACTCTCCAGCCAGTCTGGCTCCTATGAGCTGCGGATCGAGGTGCAGCCGAAGCCCCACCACCGGGCTCACTATGAGACGGAGGGAAGCAGAGGGGCTGTAAAGGCGCCAACCGGAGGCCATCCTGTCGTACAGGTAAGGGCTTGGAGAACAGCTCCATAGAGGAACAGTGGGAGGGTGAGTTGTTCCCTGAAAGCTGGGACCCCAGCATGAAAGAGGAGAGGACTGTGTGAACCTGGGTGTGTTTGTAGATGTGCATAAAGTGTCTGAAGTTGAACTGTGGGGAAGTCCTAGATGCTTGGAAAGCTGGTTTGGATTGATTAGCTTGCAAAGGCTCAGAAACTTGGGCAAAGTATTTGCCGCCTTTTCTGGGCTGTATGTTAAACCTCCTGTGACCCAGCTCTGTTGTAAGATGCCCAGCTGTCCTGAATTACAGCTGAGCCCATTTTAGCTTGATGAGACTCTTCTGTGTAAACTGGGTCTTTTTGTGAGGTTCAGAATGTACAAACATCAACCCTGGCTTTCAGACTCAGTGTTTGTAGTAACCTACCAAATTCAAATAGAGTAACTAGCAGATGGTATTAGGTCTGAGATACCACGTCTTCCTGCTGGGGATGAAGGAGGGGTTTGGAGCTGTGCTTCCTACAGAGCAAGTCCATGTGGCAGAGTTGCTACCTGTGTTTCTGCCTATATCTAGCTTCTCCTACTCTCTGGTCTGTACAGCCAAACTGTTCAAGGCTCAAACACATTCTCTTGAAGTTTAAAGAAAGGCAAAGCAACCTTCATTGCCCTGTATGGGAGCTGGATTAGGAAGATATGGGTATTAAACTGGAGTTTCTCTAGAGTTAACAGCTGCCTTTTGCTAGAAATATCTTTCATGCATTTGCATTTTCCTTAGCAATTCTCCTCTTTTTTTCCCCCTCTGTCCTCTGCTTATATGGTAGAACTTCTAATTTTAAGACCATTTACATTTAGGCCAGAGAATTTCACCCATATGTAATTCAAGCTCTCAGTACATCCATTTCAGTCTAGTGCCTGGTTTATATGTAACTTGCTGACATTGTGTCCCACCTTGCATGGAGTCCTGCTTGTCATCTGTGGTAATGCTGCCTTCTTTTTGTCCTGGATATATACCACCAAAGGGAAACCTGTACTAGTGGTAGTAGCCATGTGATAAGGAGACAGACAGCAGGACAAGGTAGTTACATAGCAGTGGGGGTGATCTCAAGAATGGCATCTCTAAAGCTGTAAATACAGAGAGGACATGTTTTTTCAAGGCTGTATGCTACAGAGAAAGGGTGAATGAGTAGTTTAGGCAGGAGCTCTCTTGTGATTTGGGCTGATCTCATGACAGAAACCGAATTTTACATCTCTTTTGAAGTATTATTTATATTGCTCTAAAGGGTCCAATGCTGGTGAGAAGGAAAGTCATCCTGTTGAAATCAGTGATCATAATCCAAGCTCACAGTGGTGGAGGTGACAAACTGTGGCCCTTTGCTGAGCTGAGGGATGGATGAGCTGAACCCTTATTCTGTTGTGGAGAGTGAATTTTCCTTCACCTTTCAAAGGGTAGTGTTAAATAATGGCAGAGTAGCTGCACTGTGGTCACAGGGGGCCACATCAGGCTTTTCACTCATTTCCTCCTTATTTCAGCCAGTACCATTCAGGAAGGAAAGTTAGGCTTTTGGTCGGGGTTGCAAGGTGTCAGTGTGATGCTGCTGGTAATAATGTATGGCAGCTGTACAGATCAGCCACAGCTACAGCTTTCACTAAGCACAGCTAGGGTGCATCCTACAGATGTTTCTGTCACACTCAAGACTTGCTAAAGTAAGCATGAACCAGGGAAATATTAAAGTTTATGCTTGATTTTAAGCAGGTGATCAATACCACTAATTTCACTGGGTTGATTTGTGCTTAACTTCAAACATATGTTAGATATTCCCCTGCAGCCTCACTCCCTTATGAAAATCAAGCTGTAAACTGTTAAATCAATGAATTTGTTTACTTTGGTTGAGCTGGACTTACATGTATGGACTGGATATTTGAGTGAAGGGTGCAGGATTATAATAAATAGCAATCACATTTGACATACATACTTTAATATATGCAATCTCTTTGGTTTATGAATCTGAGAAACTCATAGCCTGCTGTGGTGTGTTTGAAGCTACATGGATGTACGAACTATATGGCTAATCAGCACTTGTCCTTTTTTCAGTTTGCTTACAAATATAGTATCATTTACCTTCCCAAGATACTCCTATCAACCGGATGTTTATTGCACTGAAGGAGTTTCTCGTGACATGAGGAAATATAAGTGCTTTGTTTCCTTCCTGTAATCAATATCAATCAAAGAAGGATTTATATTTTCTGTTGGGGACAGGAACTGATATTCCTAGCTTTGTCATAATTTGCCATCAAGCTAAGGATCTTAAACTATAAATTCAATGATCCACATTAGTTTCCCAAGCAGATGTGTCTCTGCACAGCTGTGCCTGCATCTGGGGAAAACATGGATAGTTTCTTTATGAAGGCTTATTATAAACCTGGAAGTATTCGTTGGATTTGTATTTGCTTTAACTTAACAAGGTTCATATGGGTGCTGAGCAATGAGATAGTTGCACCTGTATGGTTTATGACATTTGAAACTGGGGAAGGCTTGTAAAATCCAAAGCTTTCATGTCAGAAGTCATTTGGCTTCAAGTTTTCTTTTCTTTTTTTTCCCCCTTCTTTCCCCTCAACAAATTTCAACTTTTGTTAACTTTCTTGAAGCCAGTGCTGTCTCTTAGACATTTGGAGTTAAACATTGAGAAGTCAAGTTTGCCCTGAGTGGGAGAAGCCCACCAAAGCAATGGCTTTTAAATGGAGGCTGAATGTCCGATTCATGTCCCACACGTTTTACAGCCACTTTTGATATACTGTTTTTCCACTGGTTTGATTACCTTTTCTAAAATGGAATCTTGTAAAAAAAACCCCAAACAACAAAAACCAAAAACCAACCAAACTCCCCTTCCCCCAAAAAAACCCAACTGAACTTAACCCTCCATGTGAGTAGTTACCCAGCTGAACCTTCTGGAGGAAGAGATGCTGGCTGATTGTTGCTGTGCAGTGCTGGCCTGCATTACTTACTTTTTGTAAGCTGCATTTTGCATGCAAGTTTCTTCTTTTGGGTGCTCTGAAGCTACAGACCAGCAGATCTCATATCCTCCAGGCCTTATCTTGTGGTTTATCTTTCTGATGCTGCTTCCTCTTCTTCACGTGTCTAGCCCCGAGAGTTTGTGCTGAAGACTCTCCACCAGTTGTGCACTCCAGGTATGACAGGAGAAGAGTCTGATTAATCAAAGCCTCTGGCTAGATGAGACACATGGCAGAGGGCATTTACTTTGTTTGCCTGGGGGAGGAAGAGAGGAGTCCTGCATGCCGTCTAAATCGTAGACCATCTAGAGTCACATGGAGAAGCTTAGGCTCCCAGTTGAGGTGTTCTGAGTCACTCTGCAGAGGAAACCAGCTTGCTGCTGACTATAGAGAAATTCAAGCTTCTATTTTAGGGATGCAAGTTGAATGCCACTGTGAGTATCCCTGAGGTGTTAAGTCATTGAGAACAGCAAGAAAATGCTGCATAGCAAGGACAAAGCTGAAGTTTGTAAGCACCTACCATCTTGCAGGTCCACTTGGTCCCTGAGACCACAGAGGAAGGGTAGGCATGATTGGATTCCAGCTCTTTTTCATCAAAGTTGAGGGATTGCTGCTTATTTGTACCCAACTGCTCCAATCAAGGCTCTGGAAGAGACTGTTCATTAGGAAAGGCAGTGACTGCTTCTGTGAGAAGAGCTTATGGATGTGATTGGGATACAGGTGGCAATCCAAATACAAACCTTCCTTTGTTCAAGTTCACCCTGCGGCAGCATGCCATGCCAAGAGGAGTAAAAATCTCAATCTTTGCATGCTTTTAGGCAAACAGCTGCTAGGAAGGAATTGATGTATTTGAATTCTGTTTGGGATAGGACAGATGAACTAGATGGTTCCTTGAGATCTCTCCCAGCATTATTTTCAATAATCCTTCTAAGAGCTCCTACTTCTTAAAAGGAAAGTAAAATTTTGAGGTTGTTGGCATTGCTCAGTATCATGTTGTCCAGGGGAAACAGCATGTGGTAGCACTTGAGTAACACTCAATGTCTCTCATTTACTGTGCACAGGAAAATGTGGTGATAAGAACCTCTGCTGCAAGGGGAGACAGATTTTCAGTTCTTCAGCAAAGGCTCTCCTATCTTTAAGGCAGTGATGAGAAGGAAAGACCTTCAGTAGCAAAGGTTGGGTCTAGATGAGCTTCACCCCATGGTCAAGCAGAATCTGTGGTCCCTTAAAAGCCATAAAACCACTATTTTGAAGATATTCATTAAACCTGGGGGTTCTGGTTTTGACCTATTGCTTTGCATGAAGCCACATTCTTTGCACAATTGTGTGATATTTCAGGGAGTTCTAAGCAGAACTCTTGTCCTTCCTTCAAGGAGAGTGGAAGGGGAAGGAAAAGCTTTTAGGGAAGATGAGCAGTTGCTGTATGAAAATCATTGTCCAGCTGTCCTCTGGCTGGTTGATCCGTACTCATTTTATTAGAAGTGGTTGCCTTTACTCAGGTTGCAGCCCATGGGTATAAATGAGGCAAGCCCATCTCATGTCACAGTTTTCCCACATTCTGAAGTCATCAGGGGTCCTTAGAGGTGATCAGTGTGAGATAAAAGTGTAATTTACTGCTGCCTTCACCTCATGTAATTGAGAGCAGTGACATGGGGCATCAGTTTCAGATGTGCATCTGTCACGGGCTGTAAAGAGACTGAGGTATATTTGTTAAAACTGTTTATGAGAACTCAGCCCAGTATCAGGGTCAAAGGGTAAATATATGCTTTTTTACTCTTTGTTTTTCTTATTTCTGTTTTTTCCTCAAGCATCTGGGTTTTGGCCTCACCTTGCTGTAAACAGTCCTTGCAGAAGCTGGTGTTTTACACAGCTCTTCAGCGCAGTAATTTCTAGGCATATTCTCAAAGGACTGTGCCTAGCTGGCATTTTTTTTATTGCCATCTTAGCAAGTCTTTCTCCTGATATATTGATTTCCTAACTTGTCTTTACAAAAGGCTCAAATACTTCTGAATGAAAACCAGCACATAAGTAATCAGTAACCCATTTGCATCTCTCACTTTGTTTCTCTCACTTTAACCACATCATTAACTCTATTCTACATCAACAAATCTGGTTGGTTTTCTTTTTTTCCTTACTGCTTGTGTCATATAATCAAATCCATTCAGTACACCTGAGGCTGCAGTGTTCGAAAGCAGCTGAGGATGTTGGTCACTGGAGCCCCCGTTTTCCAAGGCAGCACTTTGCCCAGAGAACATCCTGGGTCAGTGGTCCCTGACTTGGGTGGAGAGAAACTCACTCCTCAACCAGAAATGTTGCACCTTCCTGCAGGTGGAGGTGCAGGTGCTCAGGCAGCCTTGCACTGAGTCAGTTGAGCCTGTGTCTGGGGTGAGTATTATTCAGGACCTGTAAGTCTTGGTGGCTGGTGGAGCCACTGCCTCCGGTCTTTAGGTGACAGCTCAGTGGTTTGGGGACTTCTCCAGGAAGCATTCCTGTGACCTGCCTCAGCTGCTGCTGCTGCTTCCTGGGGTCTTTGTTTAGTCAGATGTAGTGGGCTAAACTGAGTAACAGGGCTGGGAGACAGAAGGGAACTTTTTCCTTAAGTCAGAGCATCAGGGACTCCTCCTTCCACATTTCCGCCCTGCAGCAGGAGGAGGAGATACCACAAGTAGATACTGAGACTTCAGTCACTGCCTGTTGCTGCTATCTTAAAATCACCTGGGAGTTGTCAAGAAAAGCCCTGCCAATGCAGTGTCATAGACATCACTGTGGTCTTCAATCTCTTCTATTCTTCGTGCACACAACATCAAAAGCTGTTGACAGTTCCTCTAACAGAGGTTCAGGAACAGTAACCTTCAGCATGGCAGTTATGGGCAAACTGGGCACAGCTGGCCTTCCACTGGGAGCAGTGAACAAGGAAAAGGATGTCCTCCCATGCTCTTAATTTCAGAAGGAAAGGGGAGGAGGTAATTCTGCTGTGAGCTATCATCCTACTGCCAGAATTAAATCTCCTTTACTGGCTTCATTGTAGTGGTAAAAATTAAATACGTTACTCAGCTATTTAACTTGGTACAACATCCAAACATAGACCAGGTCTACAAAAACCTGGTGCCCAAGTGGAGGACAGCGGAGGGCACAGGGTACCCCAACCCCTCACATGCCTGTATGTGCTAGTCTCCTGCTCGCTTCTCTTTGAAACGGGAAAGGTGTATGGAGGGGGACTCCTGTCCAGCACAGCTGTTCTAACTCTTTGCATTGGTTTTAACTTTTAAAGTTGTGGTGACTTCCACTGCCTTTGGTTTTTTTTATTTTATCTTTTTTATTAAAAAGAAGCTGCAGTAATAGAGTTGTCAATGGAGCACACAGGAGCTGCTTTACAATAACAAACGTATGTTCTACTTTCCTTTTATATTTGAATTTTGCCATGTGTGTTTTCTTGTGGTTTTGAAGTCAAAAGAGACATTGTTTTCTAGCCTAGGCTTCCCATGGGGCCCTGATTTCTAACTTCCAACATTCAACATTCAAGATGTGACTTCCAACATTCAACTAATTCCTTTGCATGTTAGTGAAACCAGAACCTTTGATGGAAACTCAAACCCAAATCACAGCTTGATACCGTGATTCACACTCTCACAAGTCAGGCTGGGCTGGAGATGTGCTTCTGCTGCGACTCAAACCAGCTTGCCCAGAAAGATTTACTGTTGAGGACATCGAGTTGAACTGGTCCTTTTCTGCCCATCTTCAGTAAAGGGGAAGTCCAAGGGATGAAGTGTGTTTGTATTTTCATGGGCAGGCTGTGCTGAACTTGCTTGATGGAGCCAGTTTGTGCTGTGCAACTAAGGCTAGAAAAGAACTGCTGGGTAACAGTGAGGAAAATTAGTTACTGGGAGAATTTAACCAGAGATAAATTGCATCCTCTCTTGCTTGAAGTCTTTAAACTGGGTCTGCATCCCTCTGTGTGAAAGGGATGCTGTCACTCAGATGTTATGGCTGAGTGAGTGCAACTTGCTCCTAAGGGAAGAACAGGCAGGATTGCTCTGGGGTGCAGGGCAGATAAGCAGTGAACCAAGTACCTCGAGGAAACAGTGGGATTTTCCCATGTGCCAAGCTGCTTTGGGTTAGAGGTGAGCGATAAGTTCTCACTGAAACTTTTGAGCCCATTTCAGAGTATGTTACTTTTGGTAAAAAGTAATTTTGGCAGAGGTGAGGGGAAGGAGGATATACCAACTGGTTTGAGGGTGATGCCTGTGCTATGCAGAAGGCTTGGGTTATTCCTTGGATTAGAAAGGATTAGAAATATGCCTGAATTAGGCAGATGTAAGATTTAGACTACTTTTTCATGTATGCTCTCACTGCAGGACTGTACATGAGGGAGTCTGTGCAGTAAACCAAAGCTGGAATTTGTGGCTGTTTGCCATTAATGTGGATGCTTCCAGCACAGCAGTAACACTGACATGACTCATCCTGTTCAGGATGCATTTTGAGTATCCACAGAAGTCCATGCAGGGTAGACAGTGTCCTGTAAACTCACATCTGAGCTGTCTATTCATGAGCTTCACCACACAGCTAAAACCTCCAGTGCTTCCCTCCCTCTCTCAAGAACAGCGTCTGTTGAATTGGAAGTGGCTCATGCCAAGTGAGGACTCGTGCCTGGGTCTTCTGTGTCTGGGGCAGTGTTGTGCTCATTGGGCTAATGACTGTTCAGGGCAAAGGGACTGGACTCCTCCTGCTGCTGCTCCTCGGTGAAAATTTTCTAGGGTCTCTATTTCATTCTGAAACAACTGTTGAAACCCTGATGCTTCCAGCAGACTCGAGTTATTCTCCCTCTTGAGCTTGCCTTGTGTTATGGGTTTCAACATGAGGAAGAAATTGGGGAGGAGAGATTCCTGGGGTTTGCTTTTTTTGATTCTTCTTTCTTTCTTTTCTCTCTAAAATGCTTTTTGGCCTAGATTCTTTCCAAAATCTCTCTGACATTCAGTCAAATAGCCAGTGCTTGGGTATGGTTCCTGGACCCAAACCTGCCTCTCAGGATGCCCAGCACTAAGTCCTGATAGAGGGCTCAGCTCTGGGGGTCTGATTCAGTGTAGCCGTATCAATCATCTCAGGCTGAACTGAGTAACTGCAAGATGCTCTTGCTGCTGTCCCATCTTGCCCATTGTCAGCGTGGTTGCTCTAAGATTTTGTGCCACATCTTGGCTGCACAGCATGATGCTACTGGGGCTCCATCACACTCCGCGATGCAAACTTGATCTCTGAATCCCTGTGTATGTACATATGCAGCAGTCAGATGCATAGTGTTTCTTTTAAACTTTCAGTCATTGTAGTCAAAGCATCTTGAAAACAGGATCAGCTCTTCATAGGGGTAGGGAAGCTGAGGCACAGAGGGGAAACAACTTGTTTATGTTGCAATGTGAGGTCAGTATCAGGACAGTCGGAACAGAACCCCCAACTGCTTTCTCCCAAGAGCTGCCATCGAAGTCTGGGACCTGTATTTTAACCCCATCTGAAAGCAGAAATCCCAGTTAGGCACTGGGAGGCTGGTTGTCATTTACTATAAGGAGCAGCAGAGCAAATGAGATTCAGTCCTTGGAATTTTGACAAAATTGTCACCAAAATAAGAAACACTTAAAACTGAGTGTAATAAAAACTCATCATTTAGCAGAATCAGATGTTCAGGGAATTATCTTTGGAGGCCTTCTTAGACTGCTTTAGTAAGGAGCAAAAAGAATCAAGGCAGAGATTTCCTTCTGGTTTGCGTTCTTTTGCTATGTCCCAAGTACATTAAATTGAACGAAAACATGTGACAAGATTCAACCTCGTTGCTCAATGTCAGCTCTAACTGAAGCAGGCAGGCAAGCTGCTACATGATATGGTGTCTGGATGAAGTCTTTGTCTTAATTACTGACAGCTATTGATATATCAGTCTTCCTGAGACAATACAGTGAAATTTTCCATCTTGGTAGGAATATTGTTGTCCCCCCAAAATGCTTGAAATTGCTGCCATCAAAGGGTATTAATGATGAGAATTAATGATCAAATCCAAGATGCAAAGCTGCTTCCACCAGGAAGGGAGCAAAGAGGCACGACAGCGGCACTGTTCTAAGCTGGGGCACATCTTCCTCTTGTCCGCTGTCTGAAAACACTTTCTGGCACAGCAAGCAGCCTCAGGGCTGATGAAGAGTCTGAGCAGGGCAATGGTTTGTGGTGTCAAAAGCTTTGAGACACGGGTTTAACTCTGTAACCTCTCACTGTTTGTAGAGGAAGGTGGGCGTTGGGTGAGCTGGGGCTCCTTGCTAGGGCAGCAGTGCTGCAACCACGTGCTGCTCCTGGTGAGCTGTTCAGTGCTTTCTTATCTCCTTGTGTACAGCAGGAAAAGGGAAGCAGTAGGAGGAAGCGATTTCTCACGCGGCTTTGTATTTGCTTCTAATTAAACGTTGCTGGTCGAGCTCTGTTTTCCCACTTTTCACTACCGGCCAGGGATGGTCCATCTGAATCACCCCGGTGCTGTTCTCAAAGCTGACCACACACGTGCACACCCAGTCTGGGGGGAAGCTGGAGTGACTTCCACAGGGAGATAGCAAGTAATATGCAGCAGTTAATGGAGTAAGCCTCATGTTACAGTGAGCTGAAGCAAGCAAGAGAGCTGATTACTTTCAAGCAAATAAAATCACCAAGACTAGAGAATTCATTCTCCAGTTTTATACTTTCCTTCTGGCAGTAGCTTGCGTTGTCTAGACAGGAAGATGTGTGCAATCAACTTTAAAGATACAGCTTTATACCTCCCAGGGGAGAAGAAACTAAATTCCTGACAGGCAAAGCTCTTTTGGGATGAATGGGAACCAAATTACTCTCTTCTCCTCTCTAAGGAAATCAGCCTCTTTACACAGGTTCTTCTTGAGGCTTTTCAGAGGTGCTTGTAAGATTTGCAGATGCTTCTGCTTTTGTCTTGCAAAGCCCAACACTGTTTGCTTGTGGACTTTTACATGTGCAATACTCGAACTAGAAATCCCCAGGAAAATTTGGCTCTGAAACCTGTCAGTTGAAGAGGCAAAGGCAGAACCTTGCAGTAGCAGTGGAAGCCGAGGTGCTGTGGCTGGCGAGATGTATTGCCACATGCTCGTGCGGTTTGCAGAACGAGATCAGCAATGCCTGCAGCAAGGCAGAGTGCAGGGGGACAGAGACTCCTGGTTTCTCTCTGCACTTTGGCTGCCCATCCCCTGTGGGAACTGACAAATCACTGCACCTCTCTGCCCTTGCTTCCTCATGTAAGAATAAGAAGTTATCTTACTTACCTCCTGTGACTTCTCCTTTCTCTTGCTAACAATGTAATTCTGTATAAAATATAATATTATTTAAATTCAACTAAACGTGTCCAAGTTTCAAAGATCCAAATTCTGCAAGTTTTACTAAATTCCCTCTGTACATGCATATGTTGTATCTGTAGGTGACTACCTATAGAATCTGTGAGGAATTAGCCTCTCTTTCTGACTGTGCCGTCAATTTATCACTTGGTTATAAGTAAGCAGTGTTGCAGGCTTCACTTGTGCAAAGGGATTTGCTGTTCATGCAGCCCTGTGTTTTTAAACCTCATAGCCAGAGGCAGTGCCAGGTATGTGGATGCAGGGTTTGGTTCATCTGAACGCTGGGATAGGGACTGATTTAGATGTGAACTTTAAACTCTGGCTTTAAGTGCTTGTGCATTTTGAGCTGGGGCCTTAGTTTGTAAGAACTCAGTTTTAGAATAGCACAGGGTTAAAAAAAAAGTGTTGTTTCATACACCTAATGTGTGGTCTCGATGGCTGTGGTTGCTGGTACTGTCGCAGGAGTTGAGTTCAGGTGGGTAACTGGGCTGCCAGTACACAGGAGCTAAATTTTTTGCATGCGGAATTACACACATGCCGTTCCAGAAAATGGCACTTCAGTACCCCCCCTCCCAAATTTGACGGGTATTGATCCACAGATGGAGTGCAGAATGAATGAATTTTATTTATGCAGAGGTGAGCCAATGATTTTAGTCATGCCACACATTTCCATTTTGTTTAGAAACCAAATTGTAGCAGCAAACCAAACAAGAAAAGTCTTGTTTTCTGAATGATGTTATTTGTTTATCTGCCAAAGTGCTTTGCATTTCCTCAGGTCACAGACCAGCCCATGTCTGGCTATGCTAATATTATAAGAGTTATGCAAAAGCAAAGTTTAAGAAAAATCCTTCAACTGAAAGAAATAGGATCTTAAAATCCCAAAATAGAGTATGGAAAGGTACACATCATGTCTGGCTTCTCTTTCCCCTTGTGGCAAATGTGACTCAAAGGAGTTGGGTTTTTTCCAGCTCGATCTGTGTACAGTTTGGGGGAGTTTTATTGTGAATAGGTCGCCTTATAATACACAGAAATATTTCCTCCCAGAGTTCTGTATTCATAAATCTTTCTCGAGTCTCACTCTCTAGAAACTGAAATCAAGATGATTTTGTTTTCTTCGTGGAAAGAGAGTGAAAAAGAGTAAAGGAACACCTTGGTGTAGGGCTGGTCCCCTGTTGCAGCTGCCCTCAGGTAGCTGCAGGGCAGGCTGCTGTCCCCCTTCTGTCAGATGAGCAGAAGAGTAGGGCT
>WYDI02029646.1:0-17260 GCA_009867235.2 Psittacus erithacus | reverse complement strand
ACAGCTTGGTGTCATCGGCAAACTTGCTGAGGGTGCACTCAATCCCACTGTCCATGTCACCGACAAAGATGTTGAACGAGACCAGTCGCAACGCTGACCCCTGAGGGACGCCACTCGTTACTGGCCTCCAGCTGGACACTGAGCCATTGGCCACAACTCTTTATGTGTGGCCATCCAATGTCGTAACGGTGTGATAATGGCATATATATACACCTTGCTGATTGATTGTAGGTGGGTGTGCAATGAAGGCAGACTGGCAAAGTTTCACTTGGGGAGTGTGGTTGACAGGCAGGTAGAATCACTTGCCCCCAAGAAGGGAACAGGGAGCATGTCTGGAGTTGCTTAGTCTCGTTGATGCTGCAGGCTATACAATGCCCAGCTGGAGTCTCTGGCCTGGCAGCTGAGCACAGGCAAATTGAGGCTGAGTTTTTCTAAAGAGGAAGGGGATGGAAGGGAGGAAGCTTTCTGCACATGCTGCTTGCAGCAGGAAAGAAGTAATTAATTTCTGTTTTTTTCTGTTTTAGATCACCTGCCTTAAAAGTCGCAGTCTATTTGCCGCCAACTTTCTCATTATTCCATCCAAACTGCCCTTTCTGTCACCTCCCCCTTGCTCTCCTTTCCCCATGGATAAGCTGGTTAAAAAGACACTATGTTCAGTGCCATTGTCCAGCCATTTCTGTCGGAGGTTGCAAAGCCTCTCGTCTCCAGCAACAGTGACATAATTAGGAGTGGTGAGATCTCAGCAGTGGGGGCATCAAGGAAAGCAGCTCTGGTTCTTGCCCCTTAATTACTTACACATTAGAAGGAAATGAACTGATGAAACTCTTCCTCAAATGGCCCCCATTGATTAGATTATGCTGCAAGTGTATTACTTCATAGAGAGCTGATAAAGACCCTCCCCCAAAAAATCAATAATATTAAGCTTTATTTCCCATTATTGTTTTTTTAATGAGCCAAAGACTGGCACTAAGCTTTTTTGTATGTTATATTCAATAATAAATTACAACCTTAAGAGGAAGGGATGTTATATGTTACATGCTGTAGCTAGCTGTTCTTCAAAGTTCAATAGTAAAAGAAATCAAGGAGTTAGTGATAGCTGTGTTATGTTGACCTACCAGCATGTAGTATCTGTAAATTTCTGGAGTCAGGAATGCTTAGCTGCTTATTACTGGATGCCTAAAAAGGAGGCTCAATTTCATGATCAGTAATTAAAGAATGTCATCAGAGAACAGACTCTGACTTCCTGTAATATTTTTGATGTCCAGCTCTGCTCAGTGCAGCAATAATGATTTCTGCCAGCTCAGAAGACGAGCAAAAGCCTTCACATAGCTCATCAATATTGTGCCATTTCCAACCTGTTATGAGTACTTTTCCAAAATCAGGACATTGCTGTGCTTGCTTTCAGCATTTCTTGCGTCTGGGTGGGATGCTTTGTTTTAATGGAAACGTCACCGGTAATGCAACATCACAAAATTGCAGAAGATTCGCCCCTTCACAATCACTTGAATTCTGTCTAAATCCAAGTGCCGCAGTTAGCTAGGAAGTGCAGAATAAGGTGATAAAAGATTAAACTATATTCTTCACAATCCTTGAAAATTATCTTCCTGTCTATTTATTGAGAGAAGAATGCCATTAGTAGAGCAGAAGCTTATCCTTCAAAGACCATGTTTCCTTTCAGCCAGTATCCCCTTGCTCATCAACAAGAAACAGGCTGAGCATTCCCTCTCTTTCCCTTTAGGCTGAACATTCGTCTTGTTTGTGCCCTCAGCCCACATTAAGCCACAAAATTTAATATTGTCAAAGGTCGCAGCTTTGTTCACAAGATGGCATGATGCAACAAGTAAAAATACTTTCCATTTTAAAATCTGAAGATTTTTACACAGACAAAGAGCATGTAAGCAACTCAGGCTGTGCCTACATAATGACTTGAATGCGTTGAAAGTGGGTGTAAAAAATATTCACCTCTCCTTTAGCTAGCAGCATGCAGTCTACTTTTTTAAGTATGGCTTTGCAACAGCTGTGCCATTTCCCTTATGACTACACTTTCTCATGTACTATTGGGATGTATTGTGGAAATGTAAAGTGCAATAAATGGGTAATTTCAATTGTTAGACTACTATGCTCATCGCAAGTATAAGAGTGTAGAGAATTACCAGTAGGATCACAACACAGAATACAGTTTCCTTGCTCAACTATCAGTCTTTTGTTGCTTTAATACAGAAACTAATAGAAGGAGCTGAACCTACTTAAAATGTGCAAAACCAAATACTGCTAAAGGTGTTTCTCACCACTCACTGGAGTATTTGTGTTGGTGTTTCTCTTTTTGTAATCCAGGATAGACAAAGAAGTGACAAATAAGCTGGTATGAGTCCTATTCTGCATGTGAATATCTGTGATAAAAGCAAATAACCCAAATAGGTACCAAAAGGCTGTGTTTTTAACATTACTGTAGAGGTAAAAAATAGGCATAAGCAATGCTTCTGCCTGATATGCATGCTTTCTGTCTGTCTTGTGAGCTACTTCTATGGCTGCATCTTCAGGCTCAAAGCATCCAAAAACCTTAGAAAGAGACAAATTTAAAATAAGGGTGGATTTAGCTGAAGCTTGATCAGTCCTACCACGCCTAATCATTTTACACTGTATGAGCAAGAACTTTTTTTTCCCAAGGAAAAGTCCCAGACCATAATGCAGGCCCTTGAGCTTGCAACAAACATGCAGAAGGGTAGGTGGTCTGAGTCAAGAATGGGCTCAGGCTGCTGTGTAGCTGATATACTACAAACACATGCAGGATCACACAGAAAATTCTGGCTTATAGGGGAAGGACTCCACAAGAAAGACCATGAGCTTTAATTTTGCTGTTCCCACCTGGAGTATAATATGGGGTTTGCAATGAGTCATGCAAATTGACTCACAAATCAAAGAAGTACCTGCAGCAGTAGATCTACATTTTGCTCCTGCAATTTAATAAAATTTCTACCATAGACACAACATTGTCTTATTACAGCGGAGGATAATGAAGAAATTGAATTATGCATTAAAAAAATACATTGGAAAATCACTGATTTCATCATTGCATTACTGGGAAATGCTTAACCAGGTTTCATAGTGGATGTCAATCTGATTGAGATCACCTCCACCTAAATATGCACAAAACCACTCCTTTGCTCTCTTTTCTATAAAGCCTTCCTTAAGTCTTATCTCTGGGCTTCCCAGAAAAAATTGACAATAATTGGCTATTCTGACTGAGATTAATGGCATCTTATTTTAGATGCATTTTGTGGGGCATCGCCTGCTTCGATCTAAAGTGGATATATATTTTTTGAGTGACTATTTACTGTCCATTATTCCCTCTGGCATAACCTATGTGTCACCCTGTATCTCTGTAATCTCCTGTTGAGATCATATATTTTTATGCGCAGAGAACATCTTTTGTGATGATACAGGCATTAGCAAGATGGGATCAAAATTGAAGCTCTGCATGTTCCTGTTATGAACATAAGGACAATAAAAACACAAAGTACCAAATATACTTCCAGATAATTATATATTAAACGTAGAATAATAGAATCATAGAATAGTTAGGGTTGGAAAGGACCTTAAGATCATCAAGTTCCAACCCCCCTGCCATGGGCAGAGACACCTCACACTAAACTATGTCACCCAAGGCTCTGCCCAACCTGGCCTTGAATGCTGCCAGGGATGGAGCATTTATCACTTCTTTGGACCATCCATTCCAGTGCCTCACCATCCTCACAGTAAAGAACTTCTTCCTTATATGTAACCTGAACTTCCCCTGTTTAAGTTTGAACCTGTTACCCCTTGTCCTATTGCTACAGTCCCTGATGAAGAGTACCCCTCCGGCATCCCTGTAGGCTATTTTTTATCTGATGTTATGTAGTAATTTAAGGATGTTTGAGTTTCCAGATGTAAGATGAACACATGATTTGAAAAGACACAGAGTTTAAACAACTGATGCTCAGGGTCCTTCATTCCTGTGACATAGCCACCAGAATAGCAAATCTGCAACAGGGAGAGGAACCTCATTTATTACCTGCTCTGCTACAATTGATGAAAATAGCTGTAAGGTAGAGCAACCTGAAACTCAGAAGGGGAAAGTGGCATAGAAAATTTTTTTGATTTTTCTAGGTAGACTGTAACAACTAATCATGTCACTCTGGTTAAATAATGGAATGAAAAGAAGTTTCTTCTCCTCCAGGAAATTTTAATTTTTAGCCTGTCCAACAAAAGTTTTATGAGCATGCTTTAGATACATTAAAATGCATTTCAGCAATCCCTATCCAATATTACATTCAGTCACTCATTTTATTTTTATAGCATTCTCCATACAAGTGCCACAGAGAGTTCGACTGCAAAGCACATTTAATTAAAAACACAGCTAAGTAAATAGGATTGGGTTTTATAAACCACAAGACAGGTATCATTTTAATCACACATGGAAATGTAGCCCACACACAAGTGGCATAGGTTGCTATCCAGAGAAACTGAAAAAACAATCCTGTTTTCACTGAGTTTCAACAGAGATACCAAAAAAATATGTATTTCATATACAATATAGAGTGTTGAGCATCTAGTGCTTAATGTTCAAATAACTAAATACTGGCAAATAATTTTGTTGTAAAACAGACTGTAAAAATGGAGGGTTAGAGCCAAATGCCTATTCCTCTTTCATACAACAGTCAAGAAAAAAAAAGCCTTTCAAAAAATATGTGCTCCTCAGCTTGGAATCTTTATCAGCACACTAATATCGCCTTCAACATTTTTTCTAGTCATATGAAATATGTTTGTGTTTTTATCATTCTGCTACATCTCTGGATATTACATTTATGTATTCAGCGTGATGTACAAGAAATGAGCCAGATAATTGCAAGTAAACTGAACCAGCTGCAAATGCAGATAATGTACATTCATTATGCTATAATAAGAAGACCACGTGTGCATGTAAAAGTCCATATACCGCAGTTGTGTCTGGGTTTTTGTAGCTGTCGTAGCATTGTGAGATGCTTGCCAAGGCTTTCATGCCTGTTCAGACTGCTGCTGCCATGTCTGTGACTTCAGAGAGCTACATGCTTGTGGGATTTGTGGCCAGGCTTTGTGTTTTCAGAAGTAAATCTACTAGGAGCAGTGAGTATCCCCAGCAAGGTCATGAGTGCTTAGCCACTCTAGCCCTGATACTAAGAACAGCCAGCATGCTAGGAATAAATAATAAACACAACTTACATGATTGTGATGCTTACTGAATGAATGTTTTCTCAATAAGAATGACAGTTTAACTATAAATGACAAATCCTGTAAACAAAATATAGACCCCTTGTCTATGAAAGGAGAAGTATTAAAAATACTTATTAAATTGCTACCTGAAAGGTGAATGGAAAGCTCAGTGCATTTGCACCTGACAGCTGTTGTCATGAAATCATTTTGACATTTAAGTGCCAAAAATATTTGTATGGATATGCTATTCTTACAAGATTTTCATTGTCTTTGATCATTCTGGTATTTCTGGTTTTGCCTTTCAGTATTTTAATTTCACTTATGTCTGAGTGGTGGACTAAGTCTATCATTAACCCTATATACTTTGCAGTGTATTGGGAAAATGGCAATCCTTGCGATTTCTTTCCTTGCATACAATTTGGAGTTGCTTCCTTTTTCCTTTTCCATCTTCCTTTTCAGCGCATCTCTTGCCTTCTCTATTTCCATAAGCTATGACTTTTAACTAAAAAATGATAATTGGGGACCATCTCAGATGGCGAGTGTCATCACTCCCTTCTGCTCTCATGTTGTATCATTTCCTCTAGCCTCTTTCTACCTTGTCTATTGAGAATGGAGTTTTTAGGCAAGGGCTGCAGGTTACCCTGTCTTGCTCTGTTAGCCTTTATTCCAATAACCATGATTATGAATGCCAATTAATTTTCAAAGATAAATGTAACATAACATTTTCTTGACAGAAACCTTGGGCTTAATCTTTCCTGTGTGTGAGAAAAGATCTAACTTCAATTCATGGGGTATTTTGTAAGTTGCTCAGATGAAGTTGGACAAAATGTTCCTCCCATGTAATTTAGGCATCTAGAGACCCAGCAAGGCTGTGTTTACCACCATGACTGCATAAAATGCTGAAGGTGCCTTTTCCATGGGTGCCTGAAGAAAGGTGAGAGGGATACGATCCAAGATCTCCATCCAAAAAGTTTATTTGGGATAGAATTTTTCAGAGAGGACTCAAAACCAACTAGCTTTATCACTAATTAACTGTATTTCTTTGCATGCACTGCCTGTTGCACATTGAAAGAAGGTAAATTTGTTTCCAAGCTAGATC
Organism: Psittacus erithacus; assembly: GCA_009867235.2. NCBI lineage: Eukaryota > Metazoa > Chordata > Aves > Psittaciformes > Psittacidae > Psittacus > Psittacus erithacus. Next base: position 10,932 of record WYDI02029646.1, on the reverse strand, counting down.
TGGGGTCTCTCAGATGCTCAGAAGGATGCTCAGTTTCTGTGTATTTATTTTTTCATGTACCTTTAAAAACAAGACCCTTAATTCAAGGGCCTAAAGGGGAAATATGTCTCCTTCAATGCATTCACTCATTAGTACTATGTATGCAGCTTTTACTATCATTTCATTCCACTTCATTTAAATAAATATGGCCTTTGTAACCGAGAAGATAATTAGTAGCTGGTGGAAGCTCATTTGTAATTATGTTGAGTTGAAACTAGTAATTACTACATTACTTTATACATACAATGTTTTGCATCCCAAATCCCCTCTGTGGGAGATGGAGATGATCCCAGCAGCTCCTTGTTACCTTTCTCTCACTAAAAGGAAAGAATTCCTTAGCTTGTGAGCAGATTGTCCCTCTCCAAATAATACTGATTAATCAGAGGCAATTTATTTCCAGGTTTTGTTCGATCATATCTTGCTTTCAAAGTGCCAGAGATGTCTTAAATGTTGCAGGTTTGGTTTTAATTTTTTAGTCAGGGAATATTTCTTGAGGTTCCCTCTAGAAAACCTTCAATCTTGTTAACAATTTCTTGTGATAAATGCTGGGATGTGCTACTAGTTGTACTTCTTATATGGCTTTAGGGGGGGATTGGGCATTCTGTGTAAGATGAAAGGGAAAGCACTGCCGTCAAGATGCACCTCAGCCTATCTCTGTGCTAATTGGCAGTCTGCCCTCTTCTAAAATGCAGCCTTTGCCTCTTCTCTCCCCTTTCTCTTAGTGCTTTCCCTGAGGTCTGGGAGGTCTCATGCAGAGCCCAAGGATATTTCTTGGGGTTACACTTTGATGTGTTCGCACCACTAAGTAGTGTCACCAGTATCAGAGCTACAGGGATCCTATTTGCTCTTCTTCTCTAAGCTCCTGCAGCATATTGCTTGTTCAGCGCTCAAGTGAATCATCCTAGGTTATCTCTGTGAAAAAAATAGGCAAATTTGAGTTAAAAATTCCCCATCTCTGTATGCTAGCTTCTCTTTATTTAGGGAAAAGAAGCCTTCAAATTTACCAGTCCTTAGTTTTCAGTCATGGCATCTCGGAATATTTTCCTGCTAGTTAGCAGAATTTTACTGACAGGAATTTCTTTTCATATAAACAAGTGTGAATATTGACAATAATGCATGATAATAACTCCCATGCCTCTTACTAAGTGTGCTTTCAAAGCTATGACCAGGTCTTGTAGCTGTCTGTGAAATCCTTCCCCAGGTTTCACCATCTTAAAATGTTGACAAAAGAGGTACATAAGCTATTGCATATGGTGCGCAGAGAGGGAACACCAACTTCCTCCTGCTGTTTAATACCATTTGCCCTACAAGCTATCACATTGCACTTGTTCATTACCATGATGCCTCATTTTCTTCAGCACCTCTATGTTGAAGAAGAAAACTGGCATTATGTAGCCATGGCAGCTTTTTTCTTTGTACGGTTCTAACAGGTGGAATTCATTTCAGGATTAAAACAGATCAGTTTAGGCTGATAAATTTAGTGTCCAGTGCCGTCTGCAGAGGAGACTGAATAGTTGGTAGAGATGCGGGGAGCAATTCAGCTGACCATTATGAGGGATATGATTCATTTACACCACAGAGACATTATTGCCACCTTCCCTGTCCTCAGTAATCTCATTTGGCTTCCGGCTGCTGCTCTAGAAGAGCAAGTCTCCCAGAGGTCCATTTGATTCCATGCATACCTTGAGACGTATTAAATGCCACTGCAAACTAGTGTGTAGGCAGTTGACTCATCCTCTAGATGTCTTTTTTATCATCAGCTGAAATGCTTCCTAGGCTCTATTGCCTGTAATACGATTTTAGACATCTACAGACACCTATGAGGAGACATTGAAGTTTCCGAGCCTGAAATTGATTTGGGCCCAAAGGCTCAGTTTAGATGCCTGAAAACAGATATCTTCCATTTCTTTAATTTTAGGTCAGCTTGCCCTACTTCTTCTCAAATTGATCTCAGGACTGCATGATGGTCAACTATGCTGGGATAGAAAGCAATGGTTTTGATACCCCTCGGTAAAAGGCGTGCGGTTCTCCTGGTTTGACAACATTTAGCTTCAGTAGTTACAAAGTTTACACGTTTCAGACTTGCCAAGGAGACAGAAGCCATCCCATGAAGGCTGGAAAATTTAAGTACATCTTTCAGATTCCTCCGAGATAAAAACTGCATACATCTGTTGAATGCATCTATCTTCAGATCTTCATTGTCAATTGTGTCACTGCTGTCTAGTGTCAGGGCCAATGCTGGAATTTCACTTGCACACAGTATGCTGTATGAATACTGTGTCCTCCATATTTTAACATTCCAGTCGTGTGAGAATGAGCTTCAGTTATACCAATGTTATAATTTTCTTTCTTTAGAAATGAACAATGCCAGTTCCTTGTGTTTTTATCTGAGACCACTAGCATTGGTATGTACAATAGAAATAAAGTCCTTGTCTCTCTACCAAATGCCATAATCCCTGGCCTTTGTGGTATTATTAAATATTGCAAAATAACTTTCTACTCCTGTCTCACAGTTCCTTTCAAAACAATAGCAGTGAGATTGTTATGACTAATACCAGGAAATACAACCTTTAAATTTTACCTGGAAATTGAATCTTTTGTATGTAGATTTAAATCAGACATATAATTAGAATTAGGTCTAGATTTAAATTTAGATGTAGCAGAACCACCTGCATTTGAAAACTGAGGGTTTGAATTACAACTCTGTTTTCTAGGTTTGGATATAATGTTCTGTAATGTTTTACAGACAACTGAATTTATTATTCACTTTTTTGTTTTCTTAGTGTATTCTTTGAGATTTATTTATGAATGTCTAAAATCAAGATGCTTCAGTGCAAGAGAGATAAAAACAGTTATCATCAACATTGCAACCCAGTTTTTTCCATGCTGTATCATAGCCTTTTTGTGCTTTAATAGCATGCTAAAAAGTACTGTAAAGATGTTGTATCTGATGCTTATGACATTTCACATCAAACATTATGGGCTGTACAGCTCAGCTGGTGGCACCAGGTACATGTGCACTTCATTTCAGGAGATATCACTAAGAAATTTTTCTTTCTTATTATATTTATGATGGGTATTGAAATGATTTCAGGAGAAAAACATTGCTTTAATGGGAACTGCAGTATCACTTAACTTCTTTCAAATTCTTTTTATCTAAGTTGCTGTCTTAATAGTTCCTGTCACAGATGCCGGACATTAGCATGCTCATAGTGGGATCCATCTGCCAAAATGTAAGAGTCTAAAAACTAGACATACAATTTTAGGTTAGTGATCCTAGGCTATACAGTCATTTGAGAGATATAGACACCTCCAGAGGAATAGCCACATTAAATTCTAATTTTATGATGAGATGAATGCCTTTGAAAAGTAGCTATCCCTCACTGACTACAAAGCAAATCTAGAGTTACAAGCTTAGGTTCAGGTATGTGATTTTAAGTTACTTAGATTATTAAATTGGACAAATGAAGTTTTGGTTGATTATAACCAGTACTTACTTGGTTTCCTCAAAATATTTCCCTCAAAAATCTATTTTTATTTATACAGCATAATTATAATTAAATTTTTATCATTTACCAAAAAAAAGTGACAAACTGTGATATCACAGATCAAAAGTATGGGAGTTTTGCAGTGGCTGCACACTGAAAAATGACCTGATCTCCAAGATTTTTGTCTTGAGCAATGTCAGAAGGAAACAGAAAGGAGCAAGGCACCCCCTTTTCAAGGGCATGGAAACGGCTGTGTTCCTCCCTAGAGTGATGGCTTTGTCAGGAAGCCTGGGCCAGAGCTGCTCACTTGTCTTCGTAATTCTGCCGGGGTGCATAGTGACTTCATAGGTCTAAATGTTATTTGATGTCCCTGTAGCGGCTTTCATTTTTCTATCACATTTCTGATGAGACATGGAGACTCTTTCCAAGAACGTGAAACCCAGGAGCACATGCTGATGTCCCAAGCATAAGGCATAACAAACAAAAGGAGTTATTTTCTTAGCCAAAGGTGGGAGAAGTGAAATTCTGGCAGAATAAATGCTCTCCTACACTGATGAAAACCACACTGTCATAATATTTCTCCACTGTGGTTTTACATTTTTATTGAGGCAACAGATTTTGATTTAGTCCTTTGCCTTGTCAGCAACCCTAGCTGGTATTATATTATTTTCTTTTCATGAAAATAGACAAAAGCATGTTCTCTCCTAATAAGCAGAAGTTATTATATTTCACATGAACCATGAATGCTGTAAATTTTATTTGTGTCCGGTTTTAGGTAAGGATCACAAATAGCCTAAGGAAGTTTGGCACTGGTTTTGAGACCAGCAGGTAGGAACAGAGAGTAAATACAGACACCCATGGGGGAGGGTGGTTTCAAATTCTGTGAACTAGCCTGGGCACTGCTGAGTTGCAATGTCTACTATGAAAAGCCTGAATTCTGCCCTTTTTTGCTTTGAAGTTGTTTATAGGAATATCGGTTTATTTTTAGCTGTTTGAAGTGTGTTGTCATAGTTATGCAGTGAATCAAGCTACCTAAAAATACATCCCTTGTACTAATGAAAGCTAGTTGCAATCTTATGTAATGTTACATAAGGCAGTCTTACCAACACATCTTCGTAGTCTTCAGAACTTCAACTAGTTATAGCTAAGCTGGTCGAAAAATTATATAAATTTTTTATTTTTTTATTTTTTAGCAAAAAAATTAGGATGGAGTGCTCTAGCCCAAGCTAGTACCTTCACACTGAACTAGCCTATGGTCCTTAAAGACAGTGATGTTTTGGCTCCCCTTGTAAAATGACAATTGCAGTCAAATACTGTAGTTATGATGTTAAATAAATCTTCTTCTGGTTTAGAGCAATAGGAAAAATGAAGCACAAGTTATATTAGTGTGAGATGGTATATCTACCTTGAAGGAGAAAAATATTCTTATCTGAGTGAAAATGCACTAGAAGTCAGGAGCTATCAGATCTGGCCCCCTACATTAGGGACACACCTCATAGCCACTGGCAAAAAAAAATGTTTAAATGGATATTCCTTACTTCAGTGGTTTGCCAGAGCTATTTTTGGGAGAACTGCTATTTCCCACCTTTCTGATATGTTTTTGCTGCTTCTTATTATTGAAACATATGGGTAGCCCTATCCATGCTGGTGTAGCCTTTTTCAAAGGCAGCAGACTCACTCATCTGTTTTCCCATCTGAATACTACTTGTAAGTCCCAAGTGCTTTGATCTCCTTGAAGTGACCATTGCTAGGCTTCAGACCAGCTCTACAAGGAAGACAGTGATGCTTCCTGGAGGCTATATTTCTGTTTCATTCTTTCTCTTTGTCTGTGAAGGAGAGAATAATTTGCTCTATGATAGAAATCATTCTCTGGGATCAAAGTTTAGATGAAAAAATCCCTAGCTGCAGGAAGAAGTTAAAGGCATTTGTATGAGGCCACTCTCCGTCCTTGCAGATTGACTTTCATATATTTCCAGTGAGCACTGGAAAATTGAATGCTAAAAGACTTCAAGCAGAATCAAGAATTTTTATGAAGTAGGAAGTAAAAGTAAAGCCATTTTTAGGACCAGCTCTTCCAAACAAATTTGGCCTTCTTTTGTTCAGGTTCACAAAGCAGTTGCTAATTTTTTAGAACTCTACCCCATTTTTAAAATATCAAAACCAATGTTGCTGGACACCATGTTCTCTCAAGAGCCCAGTGTCTTGAAGTGAGGCCAGGCTCATTTGTCTAGAAAGCTCAGATCTGGTGTTAATAGCAACAATATTTCTCTCACAGATTCTGCTTTACAATTTCCCCTGCTATTTTATGTTCCTTTAATTAAAGCCTTTTGTAGTTCCTTTTTTTTCACAGTAGATTCTGACAAAAACCCTGTTTTTATTTAGGATGGGGCTATTTGCACTTTCTTGTTGGCTATTCTCCAGTTTCATTTTTCACTGAGATGTAACTCTTACTCAGCACAAACTTCTTGTTCCTTAGAAGGACGATGTCTGCCGTCAGTTTCTTCCTTTTAGGCATTATGATTGAAGTCAAGTTGCCAGCAAGGACACCTTCTGTCTCATCTATAGTGATGCAGAGAGCTACCAGACACGCGTAGACCAGAGGTACATACATGTCATTCGCAGCAGATGAAAGAAAATGTGCCTGGCTATGTGCAGCAGCTGTAGGCAAGCAGATTTTGATGCACAGGGAAAGCTCTGCAACACCGACTGAGAAACCTGCTCTAAGTTTGGTGTTCAGCTTGAGTGATAGCTGCAAGCCCAAGTTAAAATCTTCAAAGACTTAGCAAGTCTTATTCCCCTCCTGAATGTAATGATAACAGAAGCTAAGCTATTAGCTAATAAGAATCAATGCCATTTGTCCCCAACGTTTCATTAGATACCAAGGCAGACAGAGGCTATCTGAATACAAGATAAGCTTCTTCAGACAGAGAAGTGTGATTTTAACATCTCACACAGCATGGCTGCTTGTAGCAGGACGTGTGCTGGATACAGCAGGGCAGCAATCTGCCATGTGCAGCAATCTGCCATTTCCTCCAGCCACTCACAGGGATACATTTGTTCAATGAGTGCGTCTCGGTAAACTTGTTATAGGTCCTACAAATTCCTCCTCACTGCCAGCTGTGAGACATATTAAAGCGATCAGAGGAGCTCTCTGGAATTTTTTACAGCATACTAACTTTTATTATTATTATTATTATTTAAAAAAAGAACGTATTGCCTTATTTAGCTAGATAAGAGCTAGCTTTTCTTCCCTTAGAAAAAACCCCTAAATCATCCATGTAATTGCTACTGCAAGTACCATCTTAGACAGGTGGGTTGGATGTTAGATCTGAATATGACCACTGTGCCTTTTTAAACTGCAGTGACCTTGACAGGGTGTAAGCAAGAAAATAAAACTTAAAAAAAGGAAAAAGTGAAGCGTCTTAATGACAACAATTTTAGACTTGCCAACTCCTCTGCTTTGGGGTTCAAACAGAGATACTGTTGTTGCCTGCTAGTAGATCTCACTAAATTCTTCCCAGATTTATAGTTCCTGATAATGTAAAACAGCAACCCAGCAACTTACAGTTATGTGTACCCCAGGAAGAATGCTGGCAATTACATTTTTTTTGCAACAAAAATGACACAAAAATGCAAAAAAGAAAAATGCCAAAGGAATTAGATTATCTTATGTTTTCTTTCAAAAGAGTCTGAAAACATGCTGTTAATGGTATTGAGGAGACAATAAATATGTGTTGAAACTATTTACTATGGTTACTTTGATTAAGTATCTTTGTCTAGGTTCATAGGAAATCAAGAATATAAACTACCCCTGCTTGTGCACTGAGCACTGGTTATCTGTGTTTACTTGCTATCCACTAGTACTTTTTCCCATACATGCTGTTTTACGTGAGTGTATATTATATTGTGTATTGTCAGGAAGTTACATGTATAGATACCGATTTCCCAGGTTTCACAATACTACTCAGAGCTAAGACACCTTGAGAACTGTCATGGGATGCACTGGTAGCATGTTTCCTTTTCTTGTGATGGCCAAGGTAGTTAGACTGATAAAGAGATTTTAACTTCTACTGTTTCTGTAAAGGAAAAATCAACTAATGTATTTTAGGGAACACCATGTGACTGCAACCTGGCACTTCATGTTAGGAATTGCTGATATGAATAAGGTACAAAATTTACAGAACTGTTGAATGGCTCTGAAGAAGAGGCCATGAAGGAATATTCATGTCTAGCTCTGAGTAACCCTTTCCATCTTATACTTCCTGATGAGACTCCAAATGCACTTCACATTTTCTGGACAAAGGAAAAAAGATGAGATGAGATCAGGTGTCGGGTTGTTTGTTAGTTTGGGTTTTTTTATGGATACAGGCTGGCTAATAGCTGGCTTCAGAACTTGAGAAAGTATTTTGTTCATTTGCAAAAGAACCTTTCCCTCAGACAGAGACATACATTGTGTGTCAGGACACCCAAGTGCTAAGGACGTACATGAGACATTTCTGCGGCTTCTGCAGTCTAGTTGGTTTTTTGGTTTGAGTAAATAGTGCAACTCTGACACAGGCATCTGGAAGCTTGTGGTCTTTGTGTTTTAAAATTCACCAGGAATGTGAGGAAAACTCTTAATCTACGTGGATTATTTTGCCTTTGCTGAATGTTTGGGATTCCAGTTGATAAGATTGAATATTTTGTTGTTACAGAATTAAATATCAGTCTAAATGAAGTATCAATTTAAATGTTAATCTCTGCTTGCTAGTTGTGGGTCATATGGGATGTTTTATTGGCTTGAATAGATTGTTTACTCTTTCTGCATATTTCAGTAAATCCTTTTGACATTGCTATGGTCTCCTGTCTCCTTACAAACAACTAAGGAGCTACAGATAATTTAACAAACTCTGAGCAGTCTCAGATATACATAGAACTGGAGACTTCAGAGCAGACAGTCAGACCTGCTGGCGGCAAGGAAAGCCACTAATAACCAAACAAAACTTGGAATCACAATATAAAAATTTAAACTGTAATGCCAGGGAGTATATTCAGCAGCAATATCTCTCGCCTTGCTCCTTTTGTTTTCCTTTTCCTTTTTGCTTGTTCCCAAATTATTTGGATTGCAACTGCAAAGCTTTGCTGTAGATTCTGTCCAGATGATCACAGCAGTGCAGCATAGCCACAGAGGTAAAAGGGGTTATCCATGCCTAGCAGTTGGTCTGATAGGAGAAAGACAAGAGTAGAAACAAGAGCTGAACTCCCCTCAATCCCCTCAACCCTTTCTTATGGGGCAGCATACTGGTCCATAGGAAACTATTAGATTAGGTTAGCCATCTCATGCAATATCATGCAGAAACCCTGAGGTTTTAAAAGCCTGATGACAAACACGTGTGAATAATAGGTACAGAGTCAACCTGCAAAATTTGTCATGCCAACAAACTTGACTAACTCAAATCCTGGTTCTCTGACAAAGCAGCAAATATCAGCTGTCAGTAATGCGGAAAGATCAGGACAACGTTTCATGAGTAGCTGGTGTGATCCTAACTCAATTGGTAACCACAAATTTGCTTGCCCACCCTTTCCAAAGTTGCAGTTTTGCATATTTACTTTTTCTTCACAGAGAGAGTATATATTTATGAATTTGCTTGCAATAATGTCACAGGGAAAAAAATATTAAGATTCTGAACATGTGAGTCATGTAGGTATCTAACTGCAGCAAGAGTCGAAAGGCAGGATGAAGAAACATTTACTTTTGACTTGCCTTCTTTTGAACACTTTTTCTCTATTGGAATCTTCCTAATGCTACCACCTCCTAGGACTGCCCCTCCTACTGTATAAGGGCAGTAAGGAGATCAAAATACCTTTTGTTCCCTTATAAATTGCTTATATGGCTGCCAGCATATGAATAAGTCAGAATTCTCTGTCACTTTTCATTCCCTTGAACATCTACCAGGAAATGCCTGTACTTCAAGACATAATATTTTCTCTCAAACCTCTAATAAAGAAAATAGGTAGCATTTGATATTACTCCACCAGGTCATGTTTCTGTTTGCAAAACTGAAGAGAGCCTCAGGTAATTTTCTTGAGCTGCCTAGTGGAACAAATTGCTGAGCAGTGTGCCTGAAGTCACTGTCAATTTTAATGACATAACCACAGTTGTGGGCTAAGATGTCTTCCTGAGATATCTCCCCCTGTCCCTCCTCATGGCATAGGTTCTATTGGGATATACAAGATGTGGTTCCCATCACACTCTAGTGAACTACTAGTAGCAAGAACATGGAACTAGATCATTGTTAATGCATATTATTTGCTCCCAGTATCATGGTTTGTGGTATTTGCCATGGCGCTGGCATTGTAACATGATCCACAGCATGTCTGACCGGGCAAGCTGCTTTACAATTAACTTAAACTATTGTTTTCTATCCAGAGATATTATTTTCACATTATAAATAACTAAACTGCATAATTCATTGTCACAGGATAATGCAAAGGCCAAAACAGGTTCACATCCTTCTGCATCTGGTAAAGACAATTATCTAGATGCAATCTCTGAGGTAGGAAATGCACTCTTAAAGCTGAGCGAGAGGTATGTCAAGGTCCATTTGGAGCTCTCAAATTTACAGGGCAATGTACTCTGTGATTTAATTTTATTTTCATGACCTCATTAAGAAATATAATAAACAAGAAAAAAAGGAGCTCAATTCCCTGTTGCCCACACTAGTCTATCATGTTAATTCACTTATTCACTATTCAAGTCATAAGATTTCATCTTTTATACCTCTTCATATCATGCACCTATGAGCAAAAGAAAAGAATTAGTAACCTACCCAGTGGTGGGAGCGCTCATCCTTCCTATTCTGCCATGGTGAGTGCTTCCCCTGTATCACATTGGGAAGCATGAAAGTCTCAGAAGTTCATTTGCCATGGGATGTCTCAAAAGCCTTTTGGGTCAGCTAATGTTTTATACCTTCCAGATGGAGGTTTGCTCTACACCATTTCCATAAGTTAATGGATTCTGAGGAGACTGCCAGACAAAAGATAATGGCTAGATAAGGCAGAAATTTGTAGGTGATCATAGCTGCATAATGGACCTTTTGCCACTTGTCTTGCCTATCTGATGCTCTAGGTTTGACCTAATGGTTCTGCTCCCAGCATACACTGGGCCTTAGTATAACCTGGCTTAGCCAAAATCTAAGTAGGAGCTGAGTGAGCAGCCACAGAAGCACCAGGGGAATATTTATCCTACTTGCACCCATTTTTTCCAAGCATCAGTCACAAGCCACTTTTCAAAACAGACTGGTGAGTTGGATGGATCTCTTGTATTGTTTCCACCCCTGGGGCAGTCAGTTCCAAGTGTACTGGACGCCCCTCCAAGTAAAAGTGAACTGTGGCCTGCACTCTGCTGCCAACGGAATTGAGAAGA
>WYDI02029645.1:0-11663 GCA_009867235.2 Psittacus erithacus | reverse complement strand
ACATGACTAGATATAATTAGAAATTTTTGCTGTCTTACTGACTATATGAATACATCTCCATAAACAATCTGACAAGGGTGTTAAGGAGGGAATCTGGACTAGTCAAGGCACTTAGAGAACTTGGATGCAGGACTTACGGATTCTATTGCTGGCTTTCCCACCGACTCACTGTATGACCCAGGGTGGATTGCTTGGTATGTCTGTGCTGCAGCTATCCCAGCTGTACAATAGATAAATCAGGATGTTAAAGGATAAATTAGCATTATTAAAAGCTTTTGGCGGTTGTGATGGTAAAATCCTGAATTCGGAAGTGCAGATGCAAAACAGTTCATGAGAGTTACAGACAAACCAGATGGTCAGCCAAACACTACAATGAGAGGCTGGGTTCTACCTGGACTTTTAAGCTGGTGTCTCAGGCAGAGATGTAAGGCATCTTCAGGCATTTCAGGAAGAGTGTGCATGCACACAAGCACACAGAGAGGCATGTGCATGTGTGTGTCTCTGTACACCCTGCAGATTGCAAACAAGTTGGGGATTCTCCAAGGGATGTTGTTGGGAACCTGTGCCCCACCTTGTTCTATGGGAGGGATTATGGCTGCTGAAACTTCTGATCTGCAGGTCAGTGCCAGGGAGCAAGAGATGCTCCCTTCATTACCAGGCAATTTCTTAGCTTATCCAGCTGTTCCCATGCCTATAACCCTACGGAAGATAACTGATCTAGGAATGGCCCGTTCCCCTATTTTTTTTTTTTTTAATGTACAAGTGGTAGAAAAACCCTCTAGTCAGCCATAACTATACAAAGAACTGGACATGTGCACAAACACATCATCTCAGTGTGCAGTCCCAGATGCTCTCCACACAATACATCCTCAGTCTAGCATGTCCGTTTCATCACAAATCTTTCAAACTTACAAAAAAACACAGTGATACCTTTATGAGAGCATTGTGGGCGCAGACGTGCCTGTACAATGCTGATAGACTGGAGGAGAAGGGGGATTTGCTGGTAATCCTGTAAAGAGATTCATTTAGTTTTAGGAGAAGGGCACTGTCATATGAGCTGCTTTAAGTCCTGTCAGATTTAAACACATTCTTCCCATGGTCATTACAATTTTGATTATTAGAATTGCTCAGTTTTTTGATTTTGATTTTGATTATTAGATACTGATATTGATTTTGATTTTGATTATTAGAACTTTGCTCAAGGGCAAAGTTAGAAAAATGGTGCACGGATCTGATGTAATATCCAGAATCGGGTAATATCCAATGCTTGTAAAGGCCATTCCAAACAGAGCTGCAGAACTGCAGTGCCCATGCTTTTGGAGCCCAAACCCAGAGCTCCATGCTGAGGGCATGGGGAGGCTAATGGAAAAATCCCGCACCTTGCCCAGGAGGAGCCCAGAGCCAGCCAGTAGGAAATGGTGAGTGCAGGAGTGCACCTCATGTCTTGCCTCTCTGGGGGGTAGGCATCAAAGGATGCTGGTAGGGATACCTACCTCTGGTGACACCTGGCTTCAACATCTCTGCACCCTCCCCTCAGGTGCTTATACATATTGATGAGATCCCCCTGATCCTTTTCTTCTCCAAGCTGAGCAGTCCCAACTCTCACAGCCTTTCCTCATAGGAAAGATGCTCCAGTCCCTCAGTCATCTTAGTGGTCCTTTGCTAGAGTCTCCCTAGTAGTTCTGTGTCTCTGTTATACCTGGCAGCCTGGAATTGGACAACCAGTGCTAAGCAGAAGTTAGAGGATCCTCTCCTTCAATCTGCTGGGAACTCTACTCCTAATGCAGCCTAGGACAAGGTTCACTTTCTTTGCAGCAAGCACACATTGCTGGCTCATGGACACTTGGTGTCCACCAGGACCCCCATGTCCTTTTTTGCAAAGCTGCTTTCCAGCCTGTCAGCACTCAGCAGCATACTGATGCGTGGGGTTGTTCCTGAGGGAATGCAGGGCTTTGGCCTTCCTTTGCACTGCTAAACCCAGAAGTATTGACTTCTGGGTTTTGCCTAACCAGTACCCTGTGTCCTTAACACAGAAAACACTTCATGTTAAATGGGCCCTAACAGTTGCAGAATCACAAAGACTTCAAGTCTTATCACCATGTTTACCAGTATTGTTAATTGAGTGAAATAAATCATGTGTGGACTTCCAGCTAAAGACCTTTTTTGACACTAAAGCAAAGCAACCAAAGTGCACAGGCACTTGTACATTTCAACAGTAAACTCCATGCTTTGCATACAAAGAGGGTGAGATACATGTAGGTTCAATATAATTTCCATGGAGGTAAGAATGCATATGCTGGCTTAGAGACCAAATAATTTTTCATTTACTTCAGGGACTTGACTCTCACTATCTCAAGTATTGGACTATCCAGTCCACTAAAGCTAGTCTCTGTTTGATCCTTGGAAGAGAGTCTGAATGGCAGGACTACCAGCCACCAGGATCTGGTTCTAATAGTGGTTCTGGCCCACTCGAACTTAAGCTGTTTTCAATATAGGGCCACAACAGCCAAGTGGAAATAATCGACATTCTGAAGGTTGAAGGGTAAGAGTTTGTGATCCCGTTCAGTAGAAGAACTAGCATCATTGTCCTGAAGGTGTGAATCTGGCAGCTTTCCTGTCACCAGAAAGAATCACCACTGACACAAAGAAATGGCAGCTATAGAGCTATTCACTGAAATGGGAAGGAGCAGTCTCCCTGTCCCCAGAGAAGATAATTTCTGCCAATCTGTTCTTCTTGGTCTGAGACTACAGACCTTGGGCTCTGATAGTCCAGGTATACTATGTCTCTGGTCATCTTAGGAGGGAAAGCTACCTTGCATACAGAGAAATGACACAGGATTTACACAAGAGAACTTGGATAACTGCAGACAGTCACATCCTGTAAGGAAGACTGGGAATGCTGTCTGACTGCCCAGTGTGTGGAGGGGCTGCAGGACATACTGCTCCACTCAACAGCTCATCAGGTGTTGGAGGAGGTCTTACTATGGCTGAAGGTTTCTGTAGACAAATGCAAATGCAATATGTATGCTGGCTTCAGTTCTGAGAAGAAGAAATTATTGTTACTGTGAACCCCTAATTTGTATTTCTGTGCCCATTAGAAGTACTGACCTATGTCTACAGTAATAGCTCTGCATTAGTGTCTCAGTATCATTATCAACTCCAAAGTTATAAACCCCAGAATGTGACTACAGGCATATGCACTTTGCTTGGTATCTTGGAGTGAAATCCCTGAAAGGTGCTTGGTATAAAAGAGTCTGAAGGATTACTGAAATACAGCAAAGTTCTCCAGAATGTTGTATATGGAGATGCAGCCCTCATGCCAAGAACTATTTGCATGCTGAGTTCAGCTAAAATTTATATACTTTATATTAAATAATACAACCTCCACCACGAAGCAGCACTTATAGATGACACAAAGTGTGTCTGCTTACTTTTCTGTCATCTGCACTGTAATACAGAAATAATCCTGGTGGGTTAGACCAGCAGGAGTGAAAGGGCCTGACTGAATTCAGCATTAAACAGTCCAGCGCCATTCAAACTGAGTATCAAGGCTATTCTAGAAACTACATTGGAAGAACTAGCATTAAAAAACTCTGTTAGACAGTCAACAAGAAGATATAATGTTAAAGCATTGACCACTTTCACTTGAAAACTCTAAATTCAGATCCATTTCCTTTTCTTTCCCCCTTTTGCATTAACTAAATAAAACATGGGAAACAAGAACTTCTCATTCAGTGTTTTCAGGAGATGTTTTTAAAATACCTTTTTGAAGGAAATTATTAGCCCAAGCAATGGCAGTTGTAACAGCATATGCTGTGAACACAGGTAGTATGTGAACTGCCAGTGAATGTCTACAGGGGAAAGACATCTGATAATTGTACTAAGTTTGTGGAGGCTGGAAGAGGAGGCAGAAGAAAGTGCAAAAAAAGTTGAAAGAATAACCCGGCATTCAGTGGTTTGATGTATGACATCAAGATCACAAAAGATAAGTGTTTGCTCACCTGGCATAAGCATCCATGGAAAGCATTCTAAGCTACTGAGCTTCTGCTTTGGTTTTAATTTATGAAACACATCTGTCCCACCCAGGTATCAGTTATTGACATTGGCACAGCGGCTTATTAGAAAGCTTCTGACAAAGAAGCAGTGTCTAATCTGAAGGAAATGATACAGATTTCACTGTAGTTTAACTCTATTGATCACAATAAGTTATACCAGGGAAAACTCTGCCCTGTTTCCCATGTCCTGGTGCAGCCAAGGAGAAATCTGTCCAGGAAGGGATCTGTTGAAAGAAGTGAAAGTCCCTCAATGCAAAAGAAGAATGCAACATTTCCTGCCAGTCACTCATTTTTTGTCATTATTTCCATCTCTCTAGGGCTGGACTTCACTGCGACCAGAAGCAAACCGCAGCACAGTTAAGAGGTGGACTGAAAACCATCTCTGGATACAGCCTGTCCTGCACAGCAACACGTTGTCGGCAGTGCACAAATTCCTCAGGGAGGAGAAAGGATTCAGTTGTGCTGAAAATAGACCCTTCTTGAGAAAGAGATCAGGCAGCTGCCTCCCTTCTGCCAGCCTTTAAGAAGTATACTTTCTTCTCCTGATCCCTGTGGTTAGCTATGAGACAAGGATTTAGAAGGCATTTTTCAGTTGGGCAGCACAGCAAGGCTGGAGAGGGGAACTGGATGTGGCTACAGATTGCTGGAGTTGGCTAGCAAGAGCCTCCCTCTCACGCATGTTCAGGATCATCAAGTTCCTGAATTGGAAATATGAGAAACAGGAGGTTTTGCATTAGGAAAAGGAATAGAATTATAGAATGGTTAGGTTTGGAATGGACTTTAAAGATGAGCACAAAAGAGGTGTGGTTAGCTGATTGTAGAAAGCTAGTACCCCTTTTGCTTGACACTGACAAGCCCTCATCTGAATCAGTTTGCCCAGTGTTAGGCTCCCCAGTTCAAACGGGATGAGAACTAATTGGGCAGGGTCCAGAAGAAGGCTGGCAACATGGGCAAGGGTCTAGAACATTTCTGTTATGAAAAGAGTTTGAGGGCATGTTAAGTCTGAGGAAAAAAGGGCTAATATAGATAAGAGCAGCTACAAAGACAATGAGTCAAGCTTTTTTTTTTTCATGTGTAGCAGACAGTGTAACAAGGGACAATGTCAGCAAATTGTTGCTTGAAAGTATCTAGCTAGACATTAGGAAAATACTTGACTATTGGGTGATGCAGAATGGCATAGGCTCCCGGAGAAGCTGTGTGGCCTGTGTCCAAATAGCTTGGCTAATCAAAGCCATGACTAATCTGACCAGCATCAGCAACAGATCTGCTGAAGGGGTAGAATGAACTACAGATCATCAGATGTCCCTTCACAACAGCATTTCTGTGGCTTTAATGTAGAGGTTGCCTCTATCTATCCAAAGCAGATAACTGCTCAAAGCTAAGTAGCAAAGGTGTCTGTAGCTTCTAAGAAACAGATATTTTCCTGGAGTGAGTCCTGAAAAATAGCTTTTCTCAAATGGACCCCAGGCATAAATTTTTGATCTCAATGCATTGCTCAAGGTAGTTAATCCCATGCAACTTGTCAAAGCATGTGTCCCCAGAACACCAATTCCAGAGCAGCAGTAGGCTTTGGTAGTTTTCAGTCCTTGAAGAACAGTGTGACATGGAGGCATAGAACTGTAGAGCTCTCTGGGGCAGTGAAGTGCATCACATTACATCATAAAGTTTTGTCAGGTGAGGAGCAATATGGCAGGCAGAGTTCAGGAGGGTCCTCTTGTTATCACAGGCTGGACACATTCATAGTGCTAACTGCATGCTGGTGAGTATCTTCCTGGTACCATTTGTCAGAAAATGTGTGTATGATATAGTGAACTGTGGCTGACATCACCACTGGGTGTTATTTCTGATCATAACATTGATGGAAGTAAGGTTTCATGATGCCCCTGCCAATGGCATGGGGTTTTGGACTAGATGATCTTTAAAGGTCCCTTCCAACCCAAACCATTCTGTCATTCTGTGAACGGCTGTACTGGGTAAGATCAAAGGAACATGCAGACTCTCATACCTGGGACATTTCTTATCATTCCAATCTCTGCAGGTACCCACCCTCCACACAATACCCACCCATGTGGTGAAGCCTCCTAGGGCATAAACCACTTCAAGCTGGTGAAAAATGCCATGTGAATGGAGCAAAACCAGATAACGCACACACTTTACTGAAAACAGCAATGAATTTTCTCTTATCACTGCCAAAAATGCAAGATAGAAGCACACGCATGTTCTGTATCTCTATATGAAGCCTAAGAAGCCTTTGGCCTTCTCAAGTGACCTACTTGGCCCCCCCACATGGAATCTATAATGCTCATGGGATACTGCAGACATCCCCTTCAACAGGGATCCCCTTGCACACGCTGCTAGTGACCCCAGAAGGCTGGAGAGAGCTCAGAGCTGCTCAGCTTCTGCTCGAGTAGCACACCTCCTGTGGGCTGATGGCCTACACAAACAGCAGTGTCTCCTGTGCCTGGGTACAGGTCACTTCAGCTGCTCATCCTCAGGTCCCTGATAAAACTCTGTAAATACTCCATAACAGATTTTGTGTACCTCTGTTCAGTGTTTATATGCACATCAATGTCTGATGTTTTACCAACTGTCTCTAAACACTATGTCACACAGGTGACAGACTTGGTGCCAAGCAGCTTTGCTTGGATGTGCTTCTGAAGTTAGGTTCCTCTCTTTAATAACAACCAAATATGACCTGGTGTTGAGAAATTTAGAGATGATTGTCCATCCTGTGCATGTGTTACTTACTTTCAGAGCAACTAGTATACATTCCCTCAAAATTCCCAGAGGAAGCGCATCCTGCCTAGTCATTAGTAATAAAGAAAGAGGTTGAACAGCAGACCCATTAAGAACAAGCACCAGTTTTGCTTTCATTTGACAAAATTCCCTGAGGTACTACAGCACTAGAATGCTTCCTAATTAGAGTCTGATGCTGTTTCAAGCTATCTTCTCCCTTGTGTTCCTACCAGTTATCTGATAAACAGCACTTGAAGAAAGGGGGGTTTTAGCAAAGAACAGGGGCTGACTTGTTCCTGCAAAGGGAGGTGGAAGTGGCTGAGCTTGAACAGATAAATGTAGTTTGGAAAGCCTGAGTTTCCAGGCTTGCAGCTGCTGGGATAGATGGGGAAAAGCAGAGGCTGTAGTTTCTGGGAGCGGCTATTTAACACTACCCACTGCTCCGTGTGCCTTCTCACAGTGTGATCTGGCCTTGCAGAGCTCTGGCTTAGGCAAAGCCATTTTGCTGTGATCACTGTGTGATTATTATCCCCTGCTTCCCAACACTACTGATTATAGCAGGCTTTTCTTAAGCAGCAGGGTTTTGGTTTACTCCCTTCCTTCCCTTTCTCCAGGTCTTTAGAGAATTTTACTCCCAAATAATTTGCTTTTCCAGCTGCTATATGAAACTTAACCTCAGGCCATTTGAGAGAATATGAAACAGCAGCTGTGCATCCATCTCCCAGATGAAAACAGGGAGGATCTGTAAGGCTTGCTCAGCTGTCAGCAAGCAGGAACAGAAAAAAAGCATCAAGCAGAGATAGTCTCATAGATTTGAGAATCAGCAGACAGAGCAAAGGTCCAGTTGGTATTTTGTGCATGAGTGCATTGGATGCTAGGTGAAAATCCCATTTAACTTTTTCCGTACTATTTCTAATATTGTGTAAGAATATCATCTTCCCACCTGCTTGTTCCTTTCCCAAAGTGAAAGACCATCATCCACACAGCTGTGTCTTCAGTGCTCCCATCAATTCTGTCATCTTTGTGTCATTCCAAACTGCACAAGCCAAAACTGCAGAGAGAAGGTGGTTTGTGGGCTTGACACAATTATTTCTGTTTTGTTTTCAGTTGATCTGAATAATTCCTAATACTCTGCCTTTTGTGGCCACCACCTGTAAGCACTGATTTGATGTCTAGATGTAATTATTCACTACTCTAGAGGCCTTCCTATCTCCTAATCCTGGTTCCCCTTGCAGAGACTGAATTGCTATAGGTTTTGGTCTATATATGGCTCAGAGTCATTATACAGACAGAAGCTGATGTTCTCTTTCATCTGCATAAAGGGTTTTTATGACTGATGATTATCCAGTGTGCCTTAAAAGGATGACATCTTTCTTAATGGCTCTCAGCTAAACGATAGCTAGACTCGAGTAGCACAGCCCAACCAATAGAACAGTGGAGACACAGGTAAAGCAGCAAACTTATGTGGAGGTGAGCAGCTCTTCACTGAGTATCAGAGTTGTGCCATTTACTCACACTCCTCATGTTCACAGCAAACATCAACGGAAGAACTGCCTGAGGAGGTGACATTCAGGATGGCCTTTCTATCACCCACCAAAGCAGCTGAGAAGCTCCTGTTACAGAGCAGGGGAGTGGGGTGGGCAGGATAAGATGCCTCCGGGCAAGATAAAGAAAAAAGAGAGCAAATGGCAAAAGGGGGAGGGAAGGAAAGTCAGGATTAGGTGCATAATATTAGCACCAGCAACAACTGTATCCTAAAAAAGAGAGCAATGAAGTGATATCTTCCTAGGCTGACACTCATCTGTGACAGATGCACAAATCCTACTTCTATGCAGATTTCAGTGCTGTGAAGTGAATTATACTGGTATGGAATTTGTATAAACCTGTTCACTTTAAGCAGTAGACTTTTCAAGGTTAAGACAGCCCACTGGATTACCATAGGATTTTGAGTCACTGCAGTGAAGTTACCACCAGCATACGTAGCAGAGTTTTCCAGTGGCATTTCCTGAACTAACTTTTTATGATGCAGAAAAGTTCTTTTTTCATCCTCAGGAAATTTGTCAACAGCCTCCTTATTTCATGGTGGCAGATGGATTTCCTTGGTGTCAGCCTAAATGTTTTCTTAATTTCTCTCTGCATCCCCCTGAGATGCCGAGGGAAGGATCTAAGTCCCTGCTCCTCCTGAAGGGCAAATCAGTTGTGTAAAGCAGAACAGCTCCAGTAGGAGATAATGATGATGACATGCCACCAGGTAGCAGCAGCCAGGGTGTCTTACAGCTCAATCACAACCATGGCCTGAGAACATACATGCTAAGTCTGCTGCAGCTCAGGATGCAGTGCCAACTCCATTACTGCTCTGCTTAGCAACAAGGCCTATGTTGTCTTCCATCCAAACCAGTCCTTCAGGTCCCTCAAAGTGCGTGCTGCTCCCTGACAAGGGCCTCCAGAGGGAAAGTATCTTGCAGGGTGCCTCATAGGGTCTCACAGCAAACTCGTCCCACGACCCCACACTGCTGCCTGCCTCTTACAATAGCCAAGCTTGGACTTTGCCTCTCTGGGCTCTGATCCCAAAAGCCCTCATGTGCCGAACTGTGTTTCTCTGAACAGTACTGTGCTGACATCAGGTCTGCGCTGCTGGCAAGGGGCTAGGGGGAGGCAGGCCCTATAAGACCAGTCATGAGACGCTAACAGCAAGGCTTAGATGATTCCTCCTCTCCTGGGGCTCCTGATAGGAGCTCACTGTGTGAATGGCTGAATTTGAATTTACTGACAAAGAGTTTCTGTAGGGAAATATTTTCAACCATTTGCTCCGCTATTACTGGAATGCTGCATTTGAGCTCAGGAGATCCCTGGCCATCCGTATGGGACAGCAGCTCTATATGAGCCCATCAGCTGCATCTATTTTAAACTTTCTCTCAGAGATGTTTGTTTATGGCCAGTATGGACTGATGTTTTCCTCAAGACCTTTGCACAAGCCCTTATCGGGTGTCAGGCAGCCTCACTCCACAGATAGAGTGTCAATGCAAAATGACTCTCCTTCTCCATAAAGCAGCGAGTAATTCATCTTCCTCACACTGGTGTCCCACTTTGATCCTGATAATCCAGCAGGTTTTATAGCAGTGGCTGCCGGTGGGGATTTTTTTTCCAGCCTCTGCTCCTCCTGTAGCCTCCCCTGGCTCAGAACCATTAATTTGTTCTTCTCCCCTTTAAATGGTCTAGTGGAAGGTGTCCCTGCCCATGGCAGGGGGTTGGAACTGGATGATCTTAAGGTTCTTTCCAATCCAAACTATTCTATGATTCTATGTTTCCATGATCTGTCTACACTCTCCTCCCAGGATGGGCAGGACCAGCTGGCACCACTCAGACACTCAGCTTCTGCTCCCACCTCCTCTCCCACTTCTAGGCTGCTTATTTTCTTGGAAGATTCTTCAAAGCACACATGCATAGGTGGTAGCCCCAGGCTGGGCTCACACACAGTGACAAGCTGGGTCCCCGTGGGGCAGACCACAGCAGCAGTTCAAACCTTGAGCCACTCTGCACTGTCCCCATCCACTTACCGTCTGCCAGAGAGAGCAGTTGCTCCTGTGGACCCATCCTGGGCTGCCTTTCCTTCCTGGGGAGCTGAGATCTGGCCATGTTTGGGGCTTCCAGACTCCAGCTGGGGTCTGCCAGCACCCCTGAAGTCTTCAGCCCTCTGGAAAGGTATGGCTGTTCACTGCCTCCTCCCAGTACAGCTTGTGCTCCTGGCTTAGGGGCGCTTTCTTCTCCAGAGCACAGCCAGCTCCCCACAGCACAGTGCGCAGGCAGGAGTGACAAGCCATGTGCAGGAGCAGTGAAACAACATACAGCTTTACTTCACAGATTCAGTGCAGCAAATTGTTTTTTCAAAACTAAAGCTAAGCTTTACAAAGCTCTCTTGAGGTGGCCTACAAGCTAGACTGGTATTCGTGGGTTGTCATTGTAGTGTTTCCCAGCAGTTCTCATATTCTTATTTCCCCAAACCTGATGCTGAATTGTCATTTCTTCTACTCTCACATCCTCTATCATCAATTATCTGGTTTCCTCACACACCCCCATATCACTCCCCACATTCCAAACCCCTCCCTGCACTCCCCAGCCTACCTCTCCACGGTGCTTACTCTGACCTCTTCCATCTCTCACTCACAAGCTTATTAACTTTTTCTGCAGTGAGAGTGGCGTAAAGGCAAGTTCAGCTGCTGGCATCACACTTAATGCACCGGGGCCCCAGCTCCATGCTGGATCTAACCATGCTCATGGGCTGCTGCTTCTTCATGGTTTTCTGCAATGCTGCCAGTCCTGGAGCAAGCTTGGAGTAAGACCTGCCTTCCTCACAGGGGAAAGGATTCATGGATTGGGGTCTCTTGCTGATGAGCAAAAAATGGGCTTTCAGGTCACCGAATCGTACAGTAGTTTGGGTTGGAAGTGACCTTCAAAGCTCATCTTGTCCAACCCTGCTGCAATGAGCAGGGTCATCTTCAACTAGATTATTGCCCAGAACCACATCCAGCCTGGCCTAGAATGTCTCCAGGGATTGCTCTAATTCATTGTTTTACAAGAGAAGGGATGCCTCCATCCACCCCAAAGTGGGCCCTGGATGGCTGCTCAAAGCACCCTGGGCAGCTGCTGTGTTCCCCATGGGACAGCATGTCCAGTGGGGGGCACGGCGAACGCCCAGGCGCTGGGCTGGGCACAGCATCGTTGCACAGTCTTCCGAGGGGCCGCTCTTGATCTGTCTCTTACCAGAGAGAGCACACTCATGCCTGCTTCTGGTTTTTAACCTTTCAGCTGAGGAAGGAGCTGTGCCAGAGCAAGTCTCTCTGGGGTAAGAATAGCATCTGCCACCTTAGGACA